>DWAP01003426.1:0-12050 GCA_018230625.1 Heliconius eleuchia
AATACAATAATATACAATACAATAGTGAAAACTGGAATTAAATCGTTTATGCCATTTTTGAGATTAGCATGAACAAACAGACAAACAAATCATTGATTTGTGTTCGATTACGTTATTTATTACCACCAAAAATATTTTTACTTATATATTTTTTATGTATAAACGCGATATTATTTATACATAGCTGTAAACCCGTTTCATATTCCACGTTAACGAAGTTCATTTACGTGGACTATAAATATAAAATGATATATACTGCTTTTTTCTTTTCTCATTTATGGATTCAGAAACTTAGTATGCCAAAGCCATATAAGCACTCATGAGCCAACAATACCCAGAATTTTAAACACAAAACCATTTAGGTGTTTCTTCTTGATTTTGCTTTGTTGTGCAAGTTTGGCTTAAGCCAATATAATAATGAAATATTAACCACGTGTTATACAAATCATAGTGTTGAGCTTATTTCTGTACTTATATACGAAATACTTATTTATATATCATATATCATATAATTAATAAAGTGAATAATAACAAAAGATCTTAAACTTTCGAGTGTGTTTTAAAACGTTTTATCTATTGATTATTTTACATTTGATTTTCATAACGCCCGGTAATTCTTAAGCCACATCAACTTAACTCCTTCGGGCATAATACCTAGATCTAAGTATAGAAGTATCTTTTATAAATAAAGTAACAATAAGTAAAAACAATATTAAGAATATAAATTTTGAATCCTTTTTAATAATATACACTATTATTTATGCTTTTAAGACGACATCGATCGTGGTTGAGCCAAAAACGCATAACAACCAGAATTTTTCCAAAATAAAAATCTGTAGAAGACGTTATAAGCAAAACAATAGACATTATGATACTATTAATTCTTCTTACAATATATTTTTATTCAATACAGTCAACCCTATTTTATACGTGCCATAGTCTTCTTACTGTGGTGGCTCGAAATAGAATTTTGAATTTCACATGGTTTAACGCTCGCATAGTTATTGTAATAAATAATGTTACAATATTGTAATTCAAAAGTATTTCTTCAATAAAAATTATATCACGTAAAAATGTGAGGAACAGATGTTTTAATGAGAACAAAGTGTCTTAACTATATAGACTAGGTTCCCAAATTCCTTCTGTCTACCGTGTTTTGTGCGAAGGGCATACATCTAGAAGCTAAAAAAATCAAGCGATATAAATGATTTGATGCTTCCATGCGTCTAAAATTCTCACATTCCGTCTGTTTTAAATTAGTTTCTTTGTTATTTTGAATTATTATCTGTTATTTATTTGTATAATGAATTTAAATAAAATCAACGATATCATTGCCGTTCATGGACTGTGCAAATGTATATGTATATTTATGTTAATGAAACTTTATATTGTTTAACGCGGCGTTCGCCACTCAACACGCAATGCCTCCAGAATTCGGCATAAAGTGGGGAACGGAGTGTCTTAACACTAGGTTCCCTCTTCCTATCCTGTGCGGGATACAGCGTGGAGCTGAATTATTTTTTATTTTATTTGGATTTTAGTGGATCAGCCTCCGACTGTAAACGCAATGGATTTGGATTCGACCCCCGCAGGTTCTACCACTCATTGAGTAATCTCTTGGATTTGGGCTGAAATCTCAGAATAGTGCCGGAAAAGCTTATGTTAAAAGGCTAAAAGTACAAAACGTAACATTTTTTACAAAACCAAATAGTTATAAATTATAGCTATTTGGTTATAAATAAGAAGTTACATATAAGAATTCTTTCTCTTAAGGTACTTTGTCATGTGAGCACAAATAATTACAAATTTTCTATTTAAATACAAATGTATCGTAGTTACTAGTAAAAGTTATTATGTTAAATGTAAAACATCCATGTATTTTATATTAAGAAATAACAACAGTTTTTCAATCATCCTTGGTTCTGATTGTTATAGATACATATCTTGTTTAACTACCTTTTAATTACAGTACCTACAGGTATTATGCGAGATCGCTAATAAAGTCGATAAAAATGCTTAAACAATAAAAAAATTATGAAGTAATATTAGAATAACAGTTTGTAATATAAAGCTAAACTTCTATGTATATTAGAGGCTGTGGTGGCGCAGGGGCACAAGGAAGTGGGGTTCGACCCCATTCGAGTGAACGAATTATTATTTCTCATTTCTCCGCTCTCGCACCAAGGCAATAGCCCAACGTTGAGTTCCACCACTCCACACGCAATGCCTCTGTATGCGGGATACAGCGTGAAGCCGATTTATTTATTTATTTAATTTTATTTCAAAATATATGGTTCTGTAGTGCTTTTCCTTAAAATTTTCATAATACCTACCTATATTATAAGAATTAATTAGCATCATACATCTCTTATACAGCATAATGTTTACATTATTGTGGTGTGGCCTGTTTTAGCCGTTGTTTAGACACACGTCTCTCTGACGAAACGTGTACTTGCGATCTTTCGTTACAGAATAAATCTTGTATTAATTATATTTATAATTATTATATTATTTATAATATAAAAAAAAATATGTAAGTATAGTAAAGGAAAGTAAAATATGTATATAAAAATATGGATATAAATACTTATTTATGACAACAAAAAACGAGTTCACAGAAATATATTAAAAACGTAATAATCTCTATGGAATTTACCTTTTAATACTTTTGCTGTGTTTTTTTATTTTCTACAATAATGGCTCATTGTAGCAAAAATTAAAGATAACATTTTTTTAACAAATGGAACCAAGGAAATATGCCTTTTGTCTTACCTGACCATTTTCAACAATGCCGTCGCACATTGCTTGGCAAAGTTAAAGATTTCTTTTAAATAAGCTTATTTGTTTTTCATATTGTGGTAATCAATTTACTACCCACACCTGCACCTATAGTTCAGCAATATTTATTTATTTAACCCCATTGCCACCAATAGCACTGCGTTCCACTTTCATTACAACCAAAGAGGCCGAAAAATACATTTTTAGCGAGATTTTTCTTGGAAACCAAACGAGTTAGTTGCGATCATTGAAAATTTATAACACATTAACGTTCCCATTTATTTTTCGAGTAAAATGTAATAAAACAATAATAATGATATTTTTTTTTTATATTGTTTGTTTTTAATGATCGGAATTGTATTAATATTATTTTATTTAGCTTAGCTTACTTGTTGTAACTAAAGATACATTACAATTAAGCAAAATTAAACATAATAATCACTTATTCCCAAAGGTTTTATTTCCGCATTTATTAAAAAAAAAAACTAGTTTTAAGTCGTTCCTTGATCGAAATCAAATGATTACTGTAGGAAGAATAGGTTCCTTTCAAAATCTATAAAAGCATTGCAATCGTCGGGGCTGTTTAGCTATTTCTATGGAATGGCGCGATTCACAAAGCTTTTGCTTTAAATCATTAAACATTTTGATGTTTGTTTATTATTAAAACTCCTGTTATGATAAAAGAACGGGCCTCTTGCGTCCTAAAATATATGTATGTTCTAATAGAAATTAGATGCATACATTATATGTTCCCCCCTCTTTGAACTATATTTATTACCTCTTTGAACTATTTTTTTTTTTGCCTCACACTGCAACTCGCACAGAGTAGGGTAGGCAAAAGCAACCTAGTCTTAAGACACTCCGTTCCACATTTTCCACCTTATTCTGGAGGCATTGTGTATTGAGTGGAGGAACTTAACGCTGCTCTAAATATTTCATTTCCTCTAGTGAGAATCGAACTCACAATCAGTCGCGTTCATAGTCACACGCAAATTTCTAATAACAATAACAATTATAAAACAATATCTATACGTATATTGAAAATTTAAATTTTAAAACAACAAATACCTACATAAATTGGATTTTGAGATTTTATTTTTCATACAAAACGATCTCTAGCCTTCTCTAAGTTGAATACCAGTGTATCTTAATCTTCTTAATATTAAACTTAGGTGCAGTATTTTTTAATTAAATCCACCAGTGATAAATAATATCTACTACTACAAAAGTTAACTAAAAAGATGAAGCGCTAAACTATATACTCAAACGTACAAATTAACGGTATTCCCTTCGTAAATTTCTGAATTACTAATTACCCTTCTTATATTTTGTCGTAAAATGGCATTGACAATTCACAATGGGGGATTGAAGAGCAAATTTTTTTGTAAATAAGAATAAATCAGCTTCACGCTGTATCCCGCACACAGCAGGGTAGGCAGAATGAACCAAACCGAACAGTATTAACACCCTTTGTTCCCTACGTTCTGCCGAATTCTGGAGGCATTGCGTGTTGAGTGGCAGAACTCAACGCCGCGCTTAGCCTCGACACCAGATATTTCATCTCCTCGAGTGGGGATCAAACCCACAAACAGTCGGTTTTACAGTTACACTTCGTGCCGCTGCGCCACGACTGGCCTCAAAAATAAGAATTCACCGAATTACCTCCCCTTTTGAAGTTTTAGAAATTTTGTATTTTTTTATTTATTTGTTTATTCATAAGAAAAAATAGCTTTACTCTAAAGATTTCTTTAAAAAAAAATCATCGACATTAAAACAACATTTAATTAGTTACAATGAAAAGAGAATATATTTTTAAAGATATAAATATATATTTTATAAAATATATTTTAGAAATACATTTTAGAGCTTTATTGTTATGAAATGAGCATATCCCATATATATAGAGGGTAGACCGAGGCGAACCGGATCATATTTTTTTAGGATATGAAAATCATACTAAACCACACTATATGAAACTTTTACTGGCTAGATAGTAATTATTAATAATCTAGCTACGTAAAAAGATAACATTTTCATAAATTTCCCAAATAATTATGACAAAACCCACAATACAGAAATATAGGATATTTCTGTTTTGTGGGGAATGAAAGTGTCATTAAAAACATATTTACATTATATTAATTAAAAATCAGATTCACGCTGTATCCCGCACACAGCAGGGTAAACAGAGGAAGGCCTAGTGGTAAGACACTCCGTTCCTCACTCCGCCGAATTCTGGAGGCTTTGCTTGTTGAGTGGCAGAACTCAACGCCACATTATTATTTATAATATATTAATTAATATTTTAAATTACTACATAATTTTTTTACATTTTTTTGTTTGCTATATTGCTAGTAATTTAAACAATAATGCCATATGCTCTGTATTTATCATAGTTTTTTTATAATATTTTATGATAACTTGCAGATTGGGGCGGATGGCGCGAAATCAGCAGTTCGTGAAGCGATGGGCGTACAATATGTTTCCTGGAACTACGATCAAATGGGCATTGTTGCAACGTTATATTTAGCGGAGGTACCTAACTAACTACCCACATTTAGATATTACATTGTAAATATGTGAAACCTAATATCGAATTACGAAAACATATTTTGAAGAACAATAGCAATATTATACTTGAAATAACAATTTTTAAGCAAAATTATTATTTTGGGGCACACAGTGTGACTGTAAACGCGACAGGTTGTGGGCTTAATGCCCAGATGAGAAAATGAAATATTTATTATAATTTCATTTTTTCGCTCTGATAGCGAGGCAAGACGATTTCCACTAATGCAACACGCAATGCCTCCGCAATTCGGAAAATGGAGAACAGAGTGTCATCACCCTAGGCTTCCTCTGCTTAACTTGCTGCGTGCTGGATATAACGTGAAGCTGAAAAAAAATATAACCGTATCGTTTGCAAAATTTTGTACTCACTGAGGATCTCCATACGGTCAACAAATATATACCTAGGCGTATAATAGGCAGAGAGCAGATGCATTCAATATTTCATTTTTCCGAATGGGAATCGAATCTTCAATCGTCGCGTTTACAGTTGCACGCTTGCAACTACGGGCTCTATATATTAAAAAAAAAAACAAATAAAAATGTTAATTCCAGGAAACAGAAAACACGACTGCATGGCAGAGATTTTTACCAACTGGTCCAGTTGCATTATTACCATTGGACTCTAAACGGTCCTCTCTAGTATGGTCCATGACCCAATCTCAAGCCAAAGATATATTAAATTTACCCGAAGAAGGATTTGTTGATGCACTGAACGATGCATTAGTAAGTATTATTATTTTTTTTCATCTTCACGCATATAGTTGGTTAGAGGGATCTAGTGTAAAGACACTCCGTACCCCAATGTCCACCCATTTTTTGAGGCATTGCGTGTAGATTGGCGGAACTCAACGCCGCGCTTTGTCTTATTAGCAGCAGTGAGGAGTAAAGAAAAAAGGATAGGATATGTAATAAGCAAGTTTAAGCTTTTGAAACTTAAAATGAATCAGCTTCACGCTGTATCCCGCACACAGCTGGGTAGGCAGAATGAACCAAAGCAAACAACGTTAACTTTACCACTTTCTGCCGAATTCTGAAGGCATTGCGTGTTGAGTGGCAGAACTCAACGCCGCGCTTTGCTTCGACACCGGAGCGATAAAATGCAAATATAAATTTAAGTAAATATTTCATCTCCTCGAGTTGGGCGTCCCAAAACCAGTCGGTTTTACAGTCACTCTACGACACTGGCTTCAATTAAAACTGAATGTCTCAAATAACTCTGGTGTTCCAAGATATTATTATTCTTTGCATATTATTCCTTTTCGTGAGATAAAGCGTGAAGCTACGTAATTATATAATCTACATATATAATAAACATTATTTATTTCTTAATTCTCCATATTTTCATATATATTTTCAGTGGAAACAATATCCTCGTAGCAGTATAGTGGATACTTGTACATCGTGGGTTGGCTCTCTATTAAGAAACGTCGGTCTCCCTGATGGAGCTGAGAGACAACTCCCGCCCAGCGTCAAAGCGATAGTGCCAGGGTCCAGAGCGGCGTTCCCACTCGGATTCGGACACAGTACACGATATATAGCTCCTGGTGTTGTTCTTATTGGGTTTGTTGGCTTATTTTGGTTACCCTTTTGGTTTCGCGTTCCAATTTTTAACTGATAATAGTGAAAGTTTGGTTTAATGTGAAAAAGTTATTTTGTATATAAATGCAATTAGAAAATTTTTAACTGCATATTAAATTAAAATTATATGGCAATTTAAGAAAAGCATCCTCCCAACGCCATCTATTAGATATTTAATAACTTCTAAAACGTTTTAATTTCATCATAATACAATTTCACGTTAATAAAATTTATGATATCTTCCATGAAAATTTAAACCAGCAGCATGATACCTAGGTATCATCAATTCTTAAATTAATCATTCTTTCTAACAAAAGATTTTATAATTCACATATTTTATTAAACATTAAGTGGGGAACGGAGTGTCTTAACACTAGGTTCCCTCTGCCTACCCTGCTATAAGCGGGATACAGCGTGAAGCCGATTTATTAAACATTATAGCACCAGCTTGATGTGATTGAGTATGTAAAAATAATAACTACACACAGAAAGTTATGTTGTATAGATTGTAATGTATCGCTAATTATACTTATATTATGTTTTTTTTAGCTTCACGCTCTAATCTTTACATAGCAGGGTAGTCAGAGGTAAGCAGGGAACCAGTTGTTAAAAGACTTCATTCGCCACTTTATTAAATTAACATAGTAAATGTTGAGGAAGGAAAGAAAGGAAGTTGAATGAAAGAAAATTAACATAGTAAATGTTTCATTCCCTCTATTGGGTATTGAACCCGCAACCATAACGTTTTACAGTCGCACGTTTGTGCCCCTAAGCACGAAGACCTCTGATATTATTTACCAATTGTATTCTCATAATTGCAGCGACGCCGCCCACCGTGTCCATCCGTTGGCAGGCCAGGGTGTCAATTTGGGCTTTGGAGACGTAAAGGATCTTACAGAATACCTAGATGATTCTCTATATACAGGGCTGGACTTGAGTAATATTTTAAATTTATTTTGTTTAACAATGTAGTTTCTAGCTTCATACAACAACAAAACTTACATGTAGCAAAGTAGGAAGGAAGGAACCTAGTGTTAAAACACTCCGTTCCCTACCTTTGAGACACGAAACTCACACTTTGTCTTATTGCCAGATCGAGAAAATTAATACAATCATTCTCCTAGTGGAAATTGAACCCACTACCACATCCACACCAATGAGCCACTGAGCCACAACGTGATGGCGTCAATGATTTTCTTAAATGATTATTACTAAAACTAAATGATTATTATGAGAATTTTGTTAACTTTTCATGATTTGTAATTTATCATTCATATTAATTCATCGGTCGGAAACACGATGATTGTGGATTCAATCCCCACTCGAGGGTGTATACTATTTTTATCTTATCGCTCTAGCAATAAGAATAAGTGCGGCGTTGAGTTCCGCTCAAAGCGTAAAATCTTGAAAATTGAGCCGAAAGTGCAGAAGAAGTATCTTAACACTAGGTTTCCTATGTCTACACTGTTATATGCGGGATACAGAGAGAAACAAAAATTATCTTGTTACATTTCCAACGTTTTTTTTTTTTTCAAAATATGCTATACTAATTATAACCCAAGTATAACAATATTTTTTATATGAATTTATTTGTTAATTTATGTAATGTATGTTAATATTATTTATATTGCAGCTCACCCTAACTGGATGCAAAAATACGAGAGCTCGAGACAGAGGCACAATGTGCCAACACAGTTGGCCGTAGATGCTTTATACCGTTTGTACGGCGTCGATCTGCCACCCTTCGTCTTAGCTAGAAGCGTCGGCTTGCAAATTACCAATGCTTTACATCCTGTTAAGGTATAGTATTTCATGTTACGTAAATTTATAAATTTATTATATACAGGTTGTGACGCGGTGTATGGGTAGAGGACCATGGTACCTATCCATTTTATTGTCATGTATGTTCAACGTTTTTGAGCGGTTCAGCAGATATTTGGGAATGTGATTTTTTTGATAAAAATCGGAGGTTTGAAGTTTGAGGTCTGCGCTCGTAATTTTTCCTTCAAAATGGGCTCAACTCACAAAAGTTGAGTCAGACGCTATGCCTCTGTGTCATTTTTTTCATTATTTAAAAAAAAAATTGCAATAAATCTCACTATTCCGTAAAACCGTCGTTACAAGACGAAAACGTCAATTAGCGTTAAATTAATGCTAATTAACTGGTTTAATATTAGTTAAACATTAGTTATATTTATCATCTATTTGTTACAAAGTATTAATGATATTCTTTTTCTCTTTCAGAAAATGTTGATGAATCACGCCACAACATAAACGTTAAATCAGACAACAGGCATTTTTAATAAATAATAATTTTGGTGTTGTTTTGTTTGTATATATTATTTTAGTTAAATAAAGTTGTTATTAATTCAGTGTCCTTATTTTTTCGTCTATAAATTTTGAGAGAGATATATCCTGTGACGAACAAGAAATATTATTTTGGCATAACATTATTTTTTTTAAATTTTCACTTGCATTTGCACTCAATTATCAAAGATTATATTATCATTAATTAATTACTAACTATATAAATATAGTATTGCAATTGTAATTATACCATAAATATAAGAAATATTTAAGTTTTCCCTCAACATATGGCGAAAAGTATCCCTTTACGTCACAGAATATGATCTACGAAAAGTAACAAAAAACATCTATAAAACCAAAATCAACTTCCATTATCTAAATAGGTTGACCCTGTTTACGCTAGGAGTACATTTTTAATAGACTATGGTGCGTAATAGACCCATATTTCATCTTGTGAAGCCCTTTTCATTCATAAAATATATATCTATGAATGAAAACGACATCTCAAGGTTGATCTCAGACTTGAGAGCGGCTTATAAATAATGGCATGTGTCGAAATTGTGCGTTAATTTCAAACAGTCTCGCTTAGCTTGTGCTTAGACTATATAGGTACAGTCGGTAAATATCGAAGTGTTATTTAAATATAAAATAATTATCAGCTACACGCTGTATCCCGCACACAGCAGGGTAGGCAGAGAGAACCTAGTGTTAAGACACTCCGTCCCCAATTTCTGCCAAATTCTGGAGGCATTGCGTGTTGAGTGGCAGAACTCAACGCCGATATCTCAAATGTCGCACACATACTTAAAGCAAATTTGAGAGTTTTGTGATTTCCTCATGGATAACATTGTCAGAAATGGACCAAATTCAAATGGAACCACATATCTTTTTAAATAAAAAAGAATAATCAAAATTGGTTCACCCAGTCAAAAGTTTTGAGGTAACAAAAATCTAAAAATAAAATCGAATTGATAACCTCCACCTTTTACAAAAGTCGGTTAAAAAATTGCAGAAATATGGCATCAGAAGATTCTAAAAAAGGATGCGATTTCGTATTTTCTATAATTATAAGGAAAAGTTTTTATTCTTTTGTATGGCTAGATACTCAGTCTTGTATGATTTTTATTTAAATTGTCACAACAATTCACTCAACTGTCAAAGTATAATATGGCAAATTTCAATGGCAATACTCCTTAAAAGTAACACCAATGCATTACATTTTGTTCATTTTAGTCGCATAATATAAATGACAGGGGGTCATTTTTATTATGCGACTAAAATAAAATATCTTTAATGGAGTCGTTTTTTATATTGTTTTTTTTCTTCACCATATCCAACAGATAGCAGAAAAGCAGATGGAACCTGGAAACACTAGTGTTAAGACTTTCCGTTTCCAATAATACACTTGCGTTGGTGAATTGAGTGGCGAAGCTTAATGCTGTGGCTTGCCCTCTTACCAGAGCGAGGAAATGAAAATATTAAATATTTAATTTCCTCGAGTGCGAATAGTGCCTTGACTGCCACAGAATTTTCGAACCAATTTTGAATGTAAATCGCTTTTCTTGATGCTATGAACATTTTAAGCTATTTTCCATTTTATCTGAAGTAAACTTTATTATATATAAATGGTTTTTCTGACAAGTTTTATTTTTTTCCTTAAATGATTTTATCCTTGCCAATTAATCTTTTGCGACATTTCTAAAGTTATTTTTTATATGAACTTGTTGAGCCACTCTTCTCTCACTCTCAAAACTTATACAACATAATATATTTTAAATATTCTAAATTTCATAAATTAAGATCTCCCTTTTACTACTACTACTATCGCTTACTATCGCTTTTTAAGAAAAACATACCAATAAATAAAAAACGATAAATATTTGCTCAAGACAAATTTTATGTCTGCAATTTGCCAAGGAAAAACAAGAACTGTCGGGTTACCTACTTGTTTATCTTGAAAGTGTAAGTGTGTGTGTGTGTGTGTATTTATATAGATACTATAATATAGCTACATGGAAACAGGTAATCTCTATATACAGGATGGAAGAGGCAGCGCTCCTTTTACAGAAACAGCATATAGGGTAAAATGTTTTAAACCTATACTATATAAGCCGCTGGCGAGCCACTAGTTTTAAATAAATATTAGCCGACAAGTTTAGGTTCATATTTTGGCAAACGCAATTATACTGAGCTCAATAATAATCGAAATTCCCACTTATATACTTATAAGTCAGCATATCCAAATTTACAAGCAATTCTGTTCATTTAGATTAGATTATGTAATAATTTTCAATTGCGGGGCAACTATGCTAAACACAAATAATAAGACCCTTGGATATTGTTTTGATATAATCAGCTGCACGCTGTATCGCGCACACAACAGGGTAGGCAGAGGGAACCTATTGATTTCAGGTATTTCGTTTATCAGCCATTAAAACTTTAAAACAAGTGTCAAACAGCAATGTTTACATTACTGAACGCCAAACAAGTCTGAACCTGTCGAGACATGAATTTAATATGGAATGGAATGTAGTAAAATGATAAGATTCGTTATTGTAGGGATTATAATTTAATGAAATTCGTTATATAGAGGTAAACAACTTTTTTTTTTATATGTTGCAAGATTTAAAATTTGTTTTAAAAAAGTTTTGAACAAATGTATTCATAATATAAGGATATATTTTGTAGATTATTAACAACTGTAGTGTATTTTACATTAATTGTCTTATAAAATATGGGATTTGCTCGAGCTTTGCGACGCATTGTGTGTTGAACTGTTGAATGGCGAAATTAAATGGTGCGCTTTTGCCTTGGCA
>DWAP01003427.1:0-12050 GCA_018230625.1 Heliconius eleuchia
ATATATATATATATATATATATATATATATATATATATATATATATAGGTATTTTTGTCAATTCCATCGATTTACTAAAGAAATAATATTTCTATTATACTATAATACTTTCAGTTCAAAAAATAGATTTTTGAACTACCACCAAAACTTTTTCGTAACATTGAAAATGAAAAAAAATTATAATGAACCTTAACACGTGCTTACATTCAAAATTAGTGGCAATTTCGGAATCGTGTAGCTTAATATTATGCATGTTAAGGTACTTACTTTTTACCGCTATCCAAAAAGTGGTCATATTCCACGGACATTTTGCAACAGAGGTGTTTGCGCTGATGTGACGCCGAGCACTTCGTGTTTACCATGTGGCCGTCTGGTGCAAAAAAAATTACAGTTTAGAACTCTATCGCGAAGATACAGGGTTCAATTTACATTGTGAATATAATTATGAAGTCTCGAGCTCAATAGCTACTGCTTTGAATTGAGATTTGAAATTTTCAAAGTTTTCACCGAACATTCTCATATAAGAGTACGTCCCATTCAGTTAGAGATATGGCTGGTGTTTTAAAAGTTTGTAAAAATAATCTTTATTATGCTGCAAAGTTGGAAAAATAGAATGTAAGGGAAAAGTTAATATATTAAATTTAATTTTATGTTGAATCCTAAAATTGGATGGATTTAAGAAATATTTAAACATAACATTATAACTAAGTTTACGACGACAATTCTTGTTTTCTTCATAAGTATTATATATTAGTGCCATTACTTACTCGTTTGGTCCTGCAGTTGTTTGTTATCTATATCAGTGAAGAACCAAGTCTGAAACAAAGAAAAGGTAATTATTTATGTGATTTTCATTCCCTATAGTCAGGATTTAACTAACTAACTAAAAAAGTAACTTTAATATAACCTAAGTATATCACAATGTATTGAAATAAACTTCTAGTTAACCCAACCACAGAGTAAACATGGCAACAAAACTTACTAATGATAAAGTTAATATTATCTAAGTTTATCTCTAAGATAACGTATACTAGGAATGCATTGGCATAACTAAACAAAATTTTCCCTTCTCAGAACTCTGGAGCTTAAAAAAAAAACGTTATGCCATGACAAAGTGTGATATGCTGAAATATCATATTTAAATGAATGATATCTTCATTACGATATTATAATTACTTTTTGAACCATTTCTTAATTAACTTATTTTGTTTATTATGAAATTGGAGCACTGAATAAAAACATATTAAGGCATATATATTTCTTATGTTAATATTATAACAAAGTAATGTCACGCTGTCTGTATTCCGCATGTAACAGAATAGGCAGAGGGTTAAGACACTGCATGCTTTTTGCCAAATTCTTGCCGAGGCATGCGTATCGAGGAATATACTATTATATATTTTATTTCTTCGAGAGGGAATCCAACCAAGGACCTGTCGCGCTTACAGTCATACGCTGGTGCCACATGCCACAACTGGTATCAAGTAATATTTCTAAAGTATATTTACAGCTTAAATGCTAGAAAAGGTTATAGACTATTATTTTTAAACGACTGTAAAGCAGTAACTGACTTTTATTTTCTTATTTGATTTAAGTTGAAACTCTTGGTTTAGCTGTTGAAGGTAAATATTGTTTTGAAATTAATACTCTGCATTAAGAAGGTATTCGTGTAGAAAAAAAGATCATTTACTAGTAAGTTAATTTAAAAGTTTTCAAACAATACAAAACTACAAGTATTATTATTCTTATTTTTTTATTCTCATTCGAAATATCCAAACGTCAAGCCTTTCTTAATCATCACATAAATCTAAAACGATAAGCTTACATTTATACAAAAAAGGGTGAAAGCAAGGCAACAGTCCGGTCACGTGGCGAGCGCGCTCGTGCCAC
Organism: Heliconius eleuchia; assembly: GCA_018230625.1. Taxonomy (NCBI): domain Eukaryota; kingdom Metazoa; phylum Arthropoda; class Insecta; order Lepidoptera; family Nymphalidae; genus Heliconius; species Heliconius eleuchia. The sequence continues at coordinate 1,891 of DWAP01003427.1, forward strand.
GCGCTGCGCAAGCGCAGGGCCCGTGTACAATAGTTATTTATGTTGGTCCTTCGAGCGGGATTAACGGGCGATTATGCACGCTCCAGATTCAGAAAACGAACTAAACGAGGTATTGCTCACGTTTGACCCCAACCAGTTGTCTATTGTTAGATTCTAGACTCTTTATTGAATAACAGTCGTGGCTAAATGAAATGGTACACGTAGTATTTCGTTTGTTTTTGAAGTAACTGTAATACTGAAATAAAGTTAAACTTATACTTAAAGTAAAGTTGTTTTGTGGAAAAGATAAGTTAAACTAAAGAAACGATAAAATGTGAAGAAATGAACGAATATAGTTTTGTATATTTTATTTATTCTCAATAAACTACTTCGTGTATGTCTAGCTCGTGCACAGTTATTTTAATATTTACTTCTTCACTTTTTATTATTCTTAGTATTAAATGACAGTATCAAGTTTTATTCTTATCACGCACTGATCCCCAACAACACATCTTGTGGGGCAAGTTCGTTACTTGTATAATTTAGATATCAGGTTTTTAACGACGACTTTTGGCAGATGTTTCTTAAAATTGTTTAGGATGCTGGATAACTTATCACCGATGAAGAGATAAGTGAATAAAATTAAGAAATTTCTCGTTATCACAGTATATTCGTTTTTAATATAATAAGAATCATTTTCCAGTTTTTATTTTAAAATTATTATTACATACCTATGAAAATTTTATTTAGTATTTTTGGAGCAACGACTATTATGAAAAATTTGATATTTAACATAAAAGTCATGTCATCAAAATGCGGAGCTAACATGGACTAGAAGTTTGAACTGAACAAAATGAATCTAAATATAGCATATACAAGTCCCTATTGCTAGCATTAAAATTTCTTATTATCCATTTTTTAGCTTCATGCCATATCTTGCTCGTAACAGGGCCTGGGAACCTGGGAACCGAGTTCTAACACACTTGTTACCATTAAGACAATTCCGCTTTACACTTTCCGTCGAATTTAGGCATTGCGTATTGAGTAGCGGAACTCAATGCCGTGTTTTTTCTTGATTACTTATTTTATAAAATAAGTAATAAAATTATTATTAATAATAAAAACCGTTGAATATCTCAAGTGGCATTTAAATATTGACTGACTACATTGTGACAGAATAGATCTAAATGCTTTTTATAATGGTTTTGGTCGCGATTGTAAGTTTATGTATAAAATTATGTAATGTTATTATAATAAGCAATAAATAGAGTACCAAAACAACGATTTTTAAAAATGTTGAATTTTTGATTTGCTTGCTTTTGTTATATCAAAAAAGGCTTAACCGATTTAAATGCAGTTTTCACTGTATTTTGGCAAGTTTAATTAACGTTAGTATTTGTCTTTTTTAAATTCGCTTATAAATTAAAAAAAATACTATTTTAAAGTATATTTTATTTTGCTTGACTGGGTTGCTACAATTTTTTATTGGATTGGCTAAAAGTTTAATTTCCAATCTATAAATATATTTTTTTTAAGTAATATTACAAAAACACCAAAATAATTAAGATTAGTAAATAAATAATAATGTAGTTCGGAACGGATCGCTAGTGAAAAAATAATATTTTAATATTTGAAATCTTTGCTACATTTATATATTTTACCATAAATGACACCTTGTCATTTTGGTTATTGTCTAATGTCCTAAGATATTTGTAGCGAAGCACCAGCTGTTTGTTATCAATTTAGAACAAATGTTCTTGTACGTATCTATATAATAATCTTAGCAGTGAATTCTTATTAAAGATACATACCTATTTATTTGCTTGTATATTTTTGTTTTTATTTATTCTTAGGTTTCAAAAATATCAAAATGACATTACTAATAAACAGAAAATACAGAAATAGATATATTAAAATAGAAAAGAAATATATTGTTTTGTGTATTCTGTTAAATAATTCATTCATCACTAAAAAATGTGAGCTTACCTGTTCCTTTGCTAATTGGAACCACGTCTTCAATATAACTGGCAGTCTTGTATTTTGATAATGTTTAGTTGTCTTAACACTTATAAAAACATCATCCAAAGTAATATTCTTACTTTGACCACTGTCAAAAATACTGGTTTTTGTCACGGGCTCTATAGATAAATCGGCTACTTGCACTGACCGACTTTCTTGGAAGTTAAAATTCACTCCACCTTGATAAACAAGTAAACTACTATATCCTAAGGCAATCAGGAGAGCCACAGCCTTAATTATCCTACGCCCACCCATGGCTGAGCCGGCTGGCGCCACAGCGCCGATGTACTTGGCTAAGTTTTGTCACTCATCTGTTGCACTTTGTTATCGAAACACGAAACGGTTTAAGAACGCAAAAACACTTGTATCGTCAGAGAACGGTTATAAACTGAATAAAAATGTAGCACAGGCGGTAAATACGCCCGCGCTTGCGCAGCCCCTCCACGTGCTGTGAGCGAGAGGTCCCATAGTTCCCTCTTCCTCGCGCTAAGCTTACCTGCGCGCGCGCCGGTCTAACCGCCGGCAGCGACACGCGTGTCAATGGCTCACGTAATTGTTGCCTTCATCGGTGCATCTACATACATTGTGCAGATGTTTTTATATAGAAAACAGCTAATCGGCGTTGCTTTTTAAGCTTTGATTTATTTGTATGACTAACATTCTTCGTTAACCATTAAAATTCTTGATTAAAGTAAATATGTTTTATATATTCATGGATCCTCTTTCGCGTCAAGTTACTTGTTGTTTAGTAGCAATTTAAAAAAATCTTGTAAATGTACGTTTTACTATAACGTATACATATCGTGTAATATTTAAAGAATTTATAACATGTTCAAGTCGAATTAATTTTAAAAAATCTATCTAATCTAAATAGTATTAATATAAATGCATTCAAATCGCATTTCTTCGTATTAAAATAACTTTAATAGTTTTTTCCTCTTATTGTTTATTTAATATGTTAGTGACAGTGACATAAATATTTTTTTTAATGCTTGTTGGAAAAGATCATATTAACATCAGCAAAGCTTTAAATATTTCTGGGTATTACAATGCCGAAGTTGTAAGAAAACAATGATGGCAATAAAATGAGGGCTGTAAGAATACAATGATACCACCTGTGTTTATAGAGATCAGGTTTTTACACAAAATATAACAGGTTTGTTTCACATTTAGTGATTAATCAAATAATAATAAAATATTATAGAAAACTAGTAAAGGACTAGGTCTGTCAAGAGCCTTTATATTATGTCAAGAACACTTGGAGATATTGAGTCAAAATTCAAACCATATACTTAAATCTACGGCCCCTTGATTTCCTGAAAAAATCTTATTTCTACATTTACTTAAAAACATATGGCCGCATTTATAACGCAAAAACATGTATTTTAACACTATAAAGGGAATTAAAATTAATCGGGTACTTTTGGCTGACCTAGAATTATGAAATTTGACAGCAAGCATCTACAGTATTAGTTCAGAAAAAAATCTAAACTGAATCCTTAAAAAAAATTAGTCTTAAAAGGAGGCAACATTTGGTGTTAAAGCCGCTAGTTCAAGAGAGGTATCAGGTGAAAGGTCTCTTGCTAAGGTGTGTTTAAATTTGAGAAAAACTTCGAGGCCTCCAATTTTTGTAAGGAACCCTCGGTGGACCTGCCCGACTCGCGCTTGTCCTGATTTTTATATTTAAAATAACTGAACATTCTTTCCAACGTTCGATCAGTTACAATAGAGAGCTAATTAGAAAGTGTTAATTAAAATAAATTTCTTACGGGACAGGAAGGAGCATATGATGCAACTGCTCTGTCCAGCAGCACATTCTGATCAAAGAGTTTCTTATACGTAATTAACTATAAAGTAATATATTTTTGAAAGTGCATTATAAAAATATTGCAATAAATAATGCAGCCTGTCCACCCATAATTCTTTTTATGGCTCCAGATTTCATTAAGCCGATCTGTAGCAGGCTTGGAGCTTTTGATCGGCTAATTAGAAATCAAGCCCACGTCGGTCAGTTTTTATAACATTTTTAATTGAAATGCATAACGTGGCAATGTTTAACCGATCACATTCTTCGTTCCAACTTAAAATTATTAAGCTGGAGGCTTAAAGTAATTATATTAAAAATAATATTATATAAAATGTACATATTTTTAGGTAGATACCCCCAGATGATGCACCAGCCATAAAGCAATAACATCAGAAAATATTCTTCAAAAACAAAATTTCGTCTAAATGATGAGTAAGAAGAAATTTAAATTAAAAAATATAATTGAATTAAATATAAATGATAGATTAACATTTAAATGGCGGTGGTGATAAACAGTTCAATTTCAACAATCTTTAGCTGGGTAAGCTACTCGTATATGTAAGCCTATTGTAGATGGCGGGAAAAAAGAAATCAATTAATGACGCTAATTTAGAGAGGTAAAGTACCGGGTGTTAATTTGTGTTAGTTACCAGAGGGAGAGAGCGGGGCAGTGAATGAGTGAGAGTAAATGTAGGATATGAGACTCGTATATAGACTATAAATATAAATTTATCCACTAAAAGTGACTGTACCTGCAACCATCGCGTTAGGTTAGAGTATTAAGTCATAAACATTTTTAAACATACGTATTTAAAATATATTCAGTATTATTTTGAATTGAAATAAAAATATTTACTATACGAACGATCAAACAGTAGTTAGAAAGCCAAGCTAATTGCGGAAGCTTGTAATGAGGATCGCATACGGTTAACGTGGGAACAATAACCATTTAGAATCCATAAATGTATACACGATTACGTTAACTCTCTCCTAACTGTGTAAGAGTATCATTTATAATGATTATGGCGGTTATACTTCAAAAATGAATATTAATATAATGAAAAAAAAAAAAGTGTTAAAGCTAGACAGAGTAGTAAATATGTGGAACCAGTTATGCAATTATTTAAATGCCGTAAAATGGGTGAATAGAAAAAATCCGAGAGTTTTTAAAAGTTATTTTTAACTGTTTTGAAATTTGATGACATTGGTTAGTTTCTAGTTTATATTGTATGGCAACACTTATCTTTTACTTTCTTAATACATAAATAAACGTTGACTATAACGTAACTTTCAAGGAAAGACATAGGTACATAGTGCACGTGTATAAAACGGTACATAATTTTGTACAATATATCTCAGATATTCATTTTTTTTGTTAATCGTATGTTAGTAATACAAAGGTACACATATGTATCGATTGATATTGGTCTCATTCATCGTAAAATTGGACAGAGTATAATTTTCCAAATTAGAGGTGAAAAAATAAAAATGGAGAGTTAAGATTTAAGATACATTTAAGGTAAATAGTAAATAAACATGACTGAGGAGTTAATAGCAACTAGATTTTTAGGGTTATTTTAAATATTTTATTTTTTGGGTTTATTATTTTAATAATAAAATAAATTACATATTTAAAATAGGAAGTTATTTACTTGACTTTTTTTATTGTAAATTATAAAAAAATCAAATCAAATAAAAAATCTACTTCACGCTGTATACCGCACACAGTAGGGTAGGCAGAAGGAACCTAGTGTAAAGGCACTCCACTTTCACAATTTAAATAAATATTTCATTTCCTCGAGTGGGGATTGAACTTATGACCAGTAGCGTTTGCAGTCCCTCTATGTGCCCCTACGCCAAGACTGGACTCAAAATATTAATAAATTATAGTTCATTTCCCCAAGTGAGGACTGAACTCACAATTACATTTTGAATAATTATATTTATTTTTTCCCATGGGTTATTCAAATCCAGAACACAACTTCCAGTGGACTTCACCAGAACAGCGAAGCGTAAAAATGAAATAAAAACAAATTACGAAAGTATTCAATTGTATAAAAACATAGCTTGTTTATCCTGCTAAGGCAATCTAGCGATTATTTCATGTCAAAACTTGCCTTAGTAGTCCAGTGACGCGTAAAAGTAACTCACTCGTGCGAGCGTATTGGATCTAAGCATTGCGCATATTGATATTGGGATAGAAGAATCATATGTAATTACCTATAGTATATTTTATTATTCAATAGAATATTTATATTAACTAATAATATTAAGAATTAATATTTAGAGTTAATATATAATTCAGTAATTTGATGCAAACGCTGATTGTGGGTTTGATCCTCCATTTATGGGGAATTTATTATTTAGATTTTCCCACTACAATACAAAGATAGCACGTGCATGTTTTTTTCGCAACTTTGGACGTAGAACGAAGGTAACGTACTCGGATCTCTGTCTACTCCGCTTTGTGGCAAACTTAATAAAACTAAATAACTTATTTCTAGATTGTCTCTATATACACTGATAAGTGTACGAGATAGTTTAGATTTTTCCGGTTAAAACATTTCAAAGGAAATTCTTTACTCGGATTAACCACGTATATTATTAATATTAAATTATACCTCTTGGAAACACGACGTTTCGAACACTTTGCAGTAAGCCGTGGTCATGGGCAAAAGGATAAGTAAATAAAGACTTGTATCTATTTTTCAATGATGAGTTCCGCCGCTCAACACGCAATGCCTCCATATCGATGGAAACTGGAGAGCGGAGTGTCTTAATACTAGGTTCCCTCTGCCTACTCTGCTGTGTGCGGGATACAGCGTGAATCTGATTGAAATTTTTAAACAACTTTATAATTTAATCTGTCATTGTGAGGGTTTTTGGTGTTCGGAAACTCCACAGCCGGATTAAGTGGTACATTACACGGACCACTTATCGGCACTTGCGCCAATATACTGATTGGTGACGTCCGCGACGCTCGCTATTATCCAATTTGTATGCATATACGGTAACTGACATTGATCTCCGTTTGCTGTAATGGATTTATGGAAGGCGGGCTTGTTTTATATAATGTATAACGGTTAAAGAGAGTCTTGTACGATATTGTTTGAGAATAATTACGCTTTAAAAAAGCAATATATAAAGCATATTGCTCGGTAAATTAGAAACATAAATCCTGCATGTAACATGGCAGAGAAAACGTATTATCGCGACACTCTGTTCGCTGTACCTCGAAATCGAGACGGAGCGTGTTGAGTGATGGAACTGAACGCTGCGCTTTGTTGTGCTGCAGCGAAAATATGAAGAAAAATTTTACCAATCCAATCTAATAAATATATCTTATAATTATTATAGATGCCGCAAACCACAATGCTATCTTATTATTCGTCCATTAATCATAGTATATGTGTGCTCTTATAAATAATAACCAATTTCTTAGTAACCAGTTCTGCTTCAATTTCATAAAATTGATATTTTCATTATAGACCAGCTAACCGAATAAAAGCTTGTTTTTAAAAAGGAATTTTTATTAATATTTAATATTTAAAAAAAATATTGAAGCGCGACGCGAGTGGAAAGTGGTGAAAGGAGTGTCTTAACACTCCTTTTGCATCCCCGTTGTGTGTGGGATACAGCGTGAAACTGATTTATGCTTAAGCTGCCAATCTCTACACGTTTTTAATGGTGCACTGTATTTTAAAAATCAAGCCCTATCAATCAAGACTCACTTGGTTCAGCTTATGGGTTGTCCAGAAAGTTGTAATCAGCCATTTTCTTGCGGCGGCCATTATGGATTAACAACAGTATTGATTATATGTGATTTCATTATCATCAGAACTAACTAAAAAGATGATGATTATATCCGACAAGTAGCAGGAATTACGTGGCACAGAGTGGCTTAGGAACGAGCACAATGGAAAAGGTTGGAAGAGGCCTTTCCCGACTGGCAAACAGATCTGCAGAAAATAAAGAAACAAGAATTATTATATTAGTAAGATTTAGATATATTTTATTAGTAAGATTATATGACCATAATATTAACATAGTAGTTTCTTTAAGTTTCGTTATATATAGTGATCTGAATAAAAGGCTATATTATTATTATTATTATTATATACTAACTATCTAACACGACAAGTTAAATAACAGATTGTAAAAAAGATTATCGTTAATAACATCAATTGTCACTTAATACAAAAAATATATTTAAAATGAACTATTTATAATTCGAAATTAGAATATTTACTCAACCTTTGAAACTGTTTTAATTAAAAAAAACTCATACTGTTAAAAAGTTATCTATTTCCAAATCGACTATTGTGAAAAGCGTTTTTGTGTATTTAATGATTTAATAATTAGATATTATGTTTTGTATTTGCGTATATTTGTACAAAAAATGAGCACTAATTCATAATTTATTTTTGAGTTATGAAGGGGCAAAAAGTGGCTTCGTGTACACGGGGCTGCTCGCCAGTTCTGTTTTATTGAACTTAGTTACGCGCTACCGCGCGTAATAATAATTTTATTGTATTTTTTAATTATTACTGTACTGAGTACAAGTACTTGTATATTAATATAAATTGTCATAACATTATAAATTATAGTAAATGTAAATCTATGGTACAAATTGTTATGTAGTTTTTGTTAACATTAAACGTATATGTTAAGCTATAAAATTAATTTATTGGAGGTGAAATAGAATGAATTCGGGCCAAAACAGGAAGGCCCTGCTGTGTTGAATACATTAGGTTACATACACATTGGAGATCAGTTTACCCCTATTTTAATTATGTTTTTTTATTAAATATAATATATTTTATTACGTTATGTTTATAATTGGAGTTCAAAACATAATAAATAGTTATAACTGTTCGTGTATTCTTATGAATATTTTAGAGAAAAAAATATTAGTTAATAGTTTCTTATCTATTTTTTTGATATAGTACAAGACAACAACAATAAACATTTTTTTAATGCTGAACAATAGACATTCCGAGAGTATAAAAGTATGTATATACGCTTAGCAATTTTTCTCTGTATGATCCATGTAATACAAAAGGTGTTTTACTTATTAGGTGCAAATTAATGTGAATATGACTAACTATCTGATTATATGTACAGTGTCGGATAAAATTATAATATTATAGTGTATATTTGTTGAAGCGTTTTTTTCTTAAAGAAAAATGGCTTCATACACGGTTCATAAAGGGTTTTTTTATCTCTTGTCGTCTATCTTGTCGAATTTCGGATTATGCTGGTTGAGTTGTGTTTATCAACGCTTGTATCTCAAACAAATATTTGTATGTATAATACAAACAAAAATAATTTATTATCAGGATCATATTAAAACTTAAACATACAACGTAATTCAAAGCCAGTTTATTTACTTGTAATTTTCTACAAAATATAATCTTTAAGTAATTTAATTCAAAGAAATTTTAACAGCTTCTGTTTTTCTTAACAATTTTTTCGCATATGTTATTGATTTTTTTTACTTATCAAAAATGTTTAATAAAATTATACTGTACAACAGCATTTCTGATGATTGGGCTATCGATTTTTTTATTTCCCAGAAAAATTAAACAAGCAACACAAAGACAAAATTATGGAATGAGTATTAGTAACACCATAAACTTTTTAGTGTTACATTGATCTTTATATATTCTATCTATTTCTTTTCGTGACGAAGACCTAAATCAACAAAAATTATAGATTTCAATGAAAAAAAAATATATTGTGTGAACATATCCTAATTAATCTGACCCCAAAAACTAACGACCCCATGGGAAGTCGATAGTTAGTGTCACCTTTTACAGAACCGATCATTTATATGAATCTAAAACCATTTAGTTATCTGTCAAGAAAACAAGTGATACACTGTTATTATTCTTGCTAATGGACATGGTTCGTGTAGCATATTAATTTTAAACGAAAATATTTCATTTAGATGTAAGTATTACTTGCTTAAAAGGAGATCTCTGTAACAATTATTTGTATGTAAAATCTGTTCAACAAATAAAGTATTTTTTTAAGTATTTCTTAACGCCATCACGATTCAATTCACAGCTTCGGAGTGTAAATTCGATTTCTACTCGAGAAAATGATAATATTTTTATTTGATTTTCTGAGATTGGTTAGGATAATAACCAACGACGGGTTCTGTAATACAAAATAAAATGTCTCTAAAAATCTAGTGAAGCTAGTATTTTATATAAAAAAAATTATATAAAGTTTTATCGTCTAATTATTATAAGCAAAAGAATGCTGCTTAAGCTTAAGACAAAAAAGTAAAATAGATAATCTCTATATATAATAAAAGGATAGAAAAGTCAATTCTGTACATGAAAGATAT
>DWAP01003428.1:0-12050 GCA_018230625.1 Heliconius eleuchia
AACCAGTCGGTTTTACAGTCACACTTCGTGCCGCTGCGCCACGACCGGCCTCTATATTATAATATATTTTTTTAAATTATAAATTACATTATTGTTTATTTTTTTAGACCACCACTTTGTAGCGCTTAGCAGGGAACTAACTTAGATATAGGGAACCCAGTGTTAGATACTCTGTTCTCAATTTTCAAGACTTTAATGTTTTAATGTTCAAGACTTAATTAAACAAGATTTAATTATTTTATATTACGAGTTCGATTTTACTCCGGAAAATGAATTATTTTCATTTTCGTGTTCTTTGCGTCGAGTTATTCAATTCGACATGATACGAGTATGTTTCGAAATGAATGAACAACGAACGAAAAATTACTCAGTGCTAGAAGAGAGTGTTCAACACTAAGTCCTCTCTGCCTCCTATATGTGGGGTATATCGTGGAGCTGTACCCCACATTAGCGAGCTACGCCACTACGAAGCTGACTATTGATTTTTCTGCTAAAGCCTGGTTTACACTGCGAAAGAGACATGAGCCGGTAATACTTAGGCGGAAGGGTCTTTTTAAATAAAATAAATTTACATTTCCTCCAACGCGAGTTTTGTGTTTTGTAATAAATTTGCTTGACTCCTAGTACTGAGCGAGTTTATTTCAACTCTATTTGCTCGCTCAGTCCTTTCCACCCTACTATTTATTGGTGAAAATACAAGAACATATACAGTTTTCTTTCGAGATTTCAATGTGGTCCTCAATGGGCCCGCTTCACTCGAGGTGGAGACCTGTACTCGAGCAACCCTTCGAGGGACAAGTCGTGACTTACTAATTCCATTACCATAAATTGTTTGCAATCTAAGGGGCATGTTACACCGTAATGTTGTTTATTTATTAGGAAATATTAATGTATTAAGTAGAAGTTCTCGTGGCAGGGATTGAACCTATAATACCTAGTTTTGTGGGTCTGATTCCCAATTAAGGCATTAATTATGTTTATGTCTCCGCTCTGACAGACAAGCGCGACGTTGAATTCCGCTCAACACGTATCCGTATTCCGTGTCTTAAAAATTGAGCGGAAAGTGTTTTGACGCTAAGTTTCCTTATAAAAAACGTAAATATTTTACAAATCACAACGAATTATAAAAAAAAATATGTAAAAACTGACATCGTATTTTGTGTGATTAAACTGAAGTCAATTTATCTTAGCGAATTTAAGAATCAACAATTATTCAATACCTTTCAGTGTAAGTATTCTCAGGGCTGGAGGAGGAGGAGCTACTTATCGCTGTACCTACGCAATTTATGGTTGAACTTTCTTTATCATAGACGCCCTTCGCGCGGTGATCAATTCTTAAACCCTTGAAGTAAATTTAAGGGTTCACAAACTAGAGGGATTGAATTAAATTGTTTCACTTTATTCCTTTTCCGTATACATGTGAATGTCAGCGGAGTTAAACGCCGTGTGCCGTGTGTTTATGTGTACGTACGTATAATTGTCCCTGTTGAGGCCAAATCTTTCATGCTTACAATTAGATAGTGCCTCAACACTGAGGCTATTGTGACGACGGCAGTGTGTAAAATTTCCACTCGAGGGAATGAAGTGGTAACTAGGCAAAGCGTATACCTTAGATATTCGACGGAGAGTGGGGAACGGAAGTATCTTAATGAGAAATGGAGTGTCTTAACAATAGGTTAACATTCGCCTTGTATCCCACAAATCCTACTAAGGTAGGCAAGGTTCCCGTTGCCTACCTTAGTAGGATTTGTGGGATACAAGGCGAATGTCATTCTTGCCCATCTATAAATAAGCACTAGTGGTCTGTAAGCCAGCGATCGATTTTCATAACTAAATTTCTCTTAAGCGAAATGCTTTAGAGAGTTGTATTATAAGGGATGGTCAACGTTAGCTGCCACAGCGTGGGTGGTTAGGGCCGCTGCAGTCTCTTAATCAGGTTACAAGAAATATTTTCAGTTATTTTCTCCCGACCGAAAATTTGTCAAATGATAATAGTCAGTTGAAAATGTGTCAGAGACTTGCTTACATACTGTTTTGAATAAATAAAAACGTCAGCTGGTTTTATTTTATTATATTAGAAATAAATTGCTCATATGCATTTAAAGTGGGCTACTTAATCTTTTCTTGGGTTACCAGTTCACTCCAGTCACTCCTCACCATACACTGCGATGGCACCAGCACGGCGAATCCATGGAATACTAAGTATTTTCTTATATTTTACTACATTATAAGAAATATTGAACCTAAATACACCACGTTCAGATTAACAACAGCTCCACGATGGCCTCCCAAATTATTGCAAGTACAAAAATATGTAAATAATAGTAATAAATAACCACATTTTTCGTCCGGTACAGAAATTTGAAACGCTTTTATCGCCCTAATACATTTCGGCGTACTAAATTGTGCTTTACACAGAATTATTACCATCTAACGATCGTAAATTAAACTAAAGACGGGAGGTGTAAAAAAAAAAAAAATGACCGCCATTATCTTTAATTTTGATGTCGTTAAGGTTAATTCGGGGATTTGTACTCTCTACACGTATTTACATGTATACCTTGATTTTTTAGAGTAGGTATTCTCTTAACCTAGTAAAAAATCTCTCTCTGCAATATTTTTATAAGTAAAGCTATAAGGTTACTCATAAACATAAATATTGCCAGTATAATTTATGAAAAACCTATGTTTCATACGAGTGTCAAAAGTAAGAGTGATGGTTAATAAAATAAAAAATATCTACGTATTTGTATATTACTTTTAAATTGTTTTTTTTTCTTATATCTAGATAAAATTAAAGTAATATCAAGGAAACCCATCAAAAAGGAAATCTGGTAGAAAAAATTATGCAATATTAAAAATACACGCAAAATAAAATAAAATTTCGCTCTTGCCATTCACTGATTTAGTTTCACTTTAAACTGAAACGTTGTAAAAAGGAAGAGGAAATCTCGTTTACGTACAAAAATCTTTTTCCTATTTGATTCCTTTTAAAAGTATTTTAATGAGACTGAGAGATACGCTTCTTGTCCTCGCAAATTGATAAGTTTCATACAAAAATAGCAAAATTTAAATAAATTTAATGATGTTATTTTCAATATTTTAAAATGCAATGCTACATTTTATATAAGAGTATACCTATGAAACCCTGAACTACTCACAGACAAAGTCCAGAAGAAATTAGTATACTAAGAAAGTTAAAATTTAGCATGAGATAGATTAGGGAGTATTAAAAACCACTAGGAATTTTTCTATTTTTCTAACTCTCTTCTATATCTTGCATATTGCAGGGTAGGGTAGAGGTAACCCGGAAACCTAGTTTTAAGACTCCCTTGTGTAAATTTAACCTGCTAATACCTGCCAATGTTTTCGTCCAGAGCGCTTAATTCTCTCCATAACAGCACCACGGGCGCACGTTCCAGTATATCTCGTACCCAGATCAAAATTCGAACAGCAAAATGGCGTTGAGTGACCGATCATGGTGACAACAAGTCCTCTTTTCATTTAGAAACAAAAAATTCTGCCTAATGTAGCAAAGAACTCCATTGCTTATTAGGTCGGACTAGAAACTTGAATATTATAAAACAGTTACTATTAGTGAAACTAATTGAATGTCATACAATAGAGCGAAACACATAGTTGAGTGTTGAGACTGAGAGTTTCAAAAATTTTGAAGATCGATGATAGGAGTGGGATTGTTAGTGTTTTATGAAAAATGGCGGCTTAAGTTTCCTATTCTCGGAACTAGACGGAACGGACGGACGGAACTAGACGCCGCGCTTCACCTCGGCAGAGCAAAGAAATAACGCAAGTTGGAATCGAACCACAACCTCTGCGCCATTGGTCTCTAGTACGCATTAGTTATTTGAAATTCAATTTCTATCAAATTAATATTGATTTCTCTTCCATAATATGTGTGTATTAAAAACCACAACAATCGTTTAATTTTGACTTCGTTACAAATTTAGTGAACATCATAATGAACGTAAATTATTATTCATGAACGAAAATAATTTTAAATCGGAACTAAAATTCAAATTGTTAATTATTCAAATAGGATTTTAGAAGTTTTAACCACCGATTCGACATTTCCATGAATAATTTTCTGGTTCGATTGAGAGTTTTGCGTGTTTTGAAAAATGCTAATATTTGTTCGCTGTAAGCTTTTGAAAACGTTAATTTGTTGTTTTTTTTATAATGCTAAATATTTGGCTTTGCTTCTCGTGATATCTTGCATACTGCAAGATAGAGAGGATGAACCTGGTTTCAAGACACTCTGTTCCTCCTTTTCCTCCTAAGTGTTGAAACATTGAATGTTAAGATGACGGAACTCAAAGCAGCGCTTTTTCTTGTCACCAAGCAAAGTGAATGAAAATGATTTATTCTTTGAAGGGATATCGAACCCACAACCGTCACGATTGTCATATGAAACTATCATATATTAACTTTGTCTGATCAATACCCTAGATTGATGAGAAGATTGGTGCGATCTGGTAGCTAGGACTTACCGAATTATTTTTTAGCTTTTAGTAAAAAGTTACTTTTAGTAAAAATATTTTTTTATTTAATTTATATAAATTGTAAAAGAAACTATTGAAAAAAAGACTAATTAATACTCTCTAATTAGTCTATAGACTCTCTTAATACCTCAAGTAATTGTTGAATTTTTTCTTTAAAAAAAATAATTTTTACTCTTATTGCAATAAGTTAAGAGATCACAGTGAAAAGTTAAAGACACTTAGTTCTAACTAAAAAAGTTTCGTTTGATTCCTTTGGAAAGCTTTTGAATGAAGGCTGTATAATTGTAAGAATATTTTCTTAATAGAAATGAAAGCAATTGAGGATAGTCGTGACGCAGGGCACAAGCATGTGACTGTAAACGTAACAGGGTTCGACAGCCACTCGAGGAAATGAAATACATAATGGGTGGGGTGTTGAGGCAAAGCGAGGTGTTGAGTTGTGCCTCTTAATACGCGATGCCGCCATAATTCGGCGAAAGGTGTCATAACTCTAGGCTCTCTCTGCTTACCCTGCTACATGCATCACGCGTGAAGCTGAAAATAAATATAAGGAAAAACAATTATTATTAATATTTAAATTTTAAATACAAAAGTTAGTCTTTCTTTATACCAATTTGTAAGAATAGTTAAATGTAAATAGTTGAAATATAAAAGATTCTGCAAAACCTGATATTTAAACGTCTTGTATAAATCTTACTCAGCTGCACGCTGTATCCCATACACAATAGGAGAGGCGGAAGGAAGCTAGCGTTAAGACATTCAATTCACCGCTTCACGCGAATTCTAGCATGTTGAGTGGCCGACCTCAACGCCTCGTTTTGGCTCACCACTCCTGGCAAATGAAAAAAAAATCTTTCCGCGATGTGAGATCGAACTTCCAACCATCGCCTTTAATGAAGGCTTCAAAATGATATCCATGATGCCGAATTCATAACCAACCAACATTAATCACTGCTGACCCATACGCCAAAAGTTATGTAAGCATAAACACAAAAAGATTTTGAAGCTTTGTTTTTCCGATTTCCCTTGAGGGTGACACCTAACGGCGTTATAAAACGATCGCACTTGTTGGGACAACTTTCATAGTAAAACTGTTTGTTTTAGAAAAAGTCTTGGCACAAATGTTTTGTTATATTAATGTTATAATGCTCTTGAATATTTAGATAAATATATGAAAAATATAAATTTTATTAATATTAATTAATTATGCTGGATTTTTTCGAAGTAACTAGGAAATAAGAAAAATGGAAATTTCCATGGAATGGAATTTTGAAAATTGAATTTTCCATTTTGCTTATTGAATTTGCTTGTATTATATAAATAAATTCCAATATAAATATTTGGCTATATAAATATACCTTTTAAGGAAAAAAAGAATCCATATAAGATCACTTTATTTTCCGTCTATCTGTCTGTCAAGACTCTATATCTCAGGAACACTTAAAAACTTATTTGAAATTCAAAATTCAGAACTACGACCCCATGATTGACCTGAAAGAAAATGTTTTTCTACACTGATTTAAAACAAGATATTGCCGTTTATTCCACACTATATGGGTACTCAAAATTAATAGAATACCAATTGACCTAGAATTATAAAATTTAACCTAGAAGTGCTAGTTCAGGAAAAAATCTGAAAACTATACAAATGTATAGAACCATAAATATGGTTAAATCCTAAAAAATAGTTGCCTTAAAAGGAAGCAAAATCTGTTGTATCCTATGTAATAAGTAAATTAAAAAAATATATCAGACGATATTTTTTTGAAAAAGAAAGAAAAAAGAAAAAGTTTAAATAGTTCGAGTGAAATTCGGCTTTTTAACTTGGCTGGACACGCTGATGCGCGTATTGATATACACTTGGAAAAACACGGTTCTTTGACAGTTGACAGTTTTAGTCCCTCGATCAATCAATCAATTCACTTAGAATTTGAGCAATCAATCACTCCTACACAATTTTCTTGACACCAATATAAATTTGTGTAAAGTCGGTCATTTACTGTAAGTATGTATTTCACACGCTCGTATCTGCATTAGTGCGGATACGAGCGTGTGATTGGATACGAGCATAGATCAACCAACCAGTCTGCCAGCGGCTCCCGTATTGATGATGTGTTACGAACACGGTTATCCTGGCGGCACGGGGTGAGGAAGGGAGTGTTGATCACCCTTGGAGAAGTACGAGCACATATAGCCGCTTGAGTGGCAGAATCGAATGAACGTCGTGTTCCGTTTTAAATGAAAAAGAATATAAATAAACCTTCGAGAGGGAATCAAACTTATAACCATCGTGTTTACAGTTAGACGTTATCCAACACGCGCATTGCATTGCCATTGCATTGCAAAAAATGGTAAATATTAACAAAAACACTATAATTGATGTAAGTTTTATTTAATTAAATACTTAGGTTTCGTGACTCCCGTTATCCACTCTATCTAATGGCAGTTGAAAAAAAACGTTTAGCTAGCTAAATGAAAGCGGAAAGATAATAAGAGTTAGGGTAGCTTTGTCGACAGTATTCAGAAGATAAATGATATTTTTTTATTTTATAGAGATATTTTAAGTGTTTGTGTAAATTTACGTTATTTGTACCATTACGATGTATTCTTTACGCAGCAAGGTAGGCAAAGGGTAGGTGCCTCGGAATCTGTTGTTAAGACACTCGGTTCCTATTAAGACATTTCCGTATTCCATTGAACATTCGATTTTCCACGTTCCAGTCCACGTTTACTGCCGAATTATCAGGGCATTGCACGTTTAATGGCGGAACTCAACGTCAATTAAAAATAATAACTTGTACTAAAGCAAAAGTTAAACAATTAAATAAAAAAAATGGTGTGCAGCTATCACCGAACTGCACTCCTCAAGACGTAGACCAAATATAAATTTTTATATCAAAAGTTTTTATTTTCGTTAAGTACAATATGTTGCCCCTAACTGGGCTAACTTTAATAAATTAAATATTAAAAATATATATAGAATTTATTCCTCACAAGTGTGACAAAAAAAAACTATAAATTCTTAGAGAACTTTTTTTTTCTTAGTCATTTTCAAATATTTTTTTCTACTTTCATTTACAAAGTGTTCTTAAAGAGATGAGACAGAAGATATTTTTAATCGCCATCACTTTGGAAATCATCTTGATGAATATCTTCTTCTATTAAGTTATCTTCGTCAGTCGACTCCTCGGCAGACTCTAGTATGGCTTTGATTTTCAATTTTTGTAGATACTACCATCGTAGACTCCATCTCCATTTTCCAATAAAAATCATAAAAAAAGGTCAACACTTACGTTGCTAATCGATAGTGCCCTAGCGATGACTATTATGGATGTCGATACTCCCGGGGGCATGCATGTGGTAAAAATAGTGCGTGCGAACGACCACTTGCTTCGCGCATTCAGGTGCTACACACAATTTATGAGGATACACCAAAGTGCAACGCGCTGTGACAAAAATTAAAGAGCGTGGCGACCAAAAACAAAATCTACCTGTGTGTTTTTACTCCCATATAGCCTTTAAGAGTTAAGCAGGTAAAAAAAGAAACCTAACCAATATAATAAAGTTTTTTTTAAGTTTCACGCATTATCCCGTCAATCCCGTAGTAAGGTTACCTCTGTCTACTCCGCTATGTGCTGAATACAGCCTGAAACTAAACAAGTATGTATAATGTAAGAGCTTAGTAAAAAAAATATTCATACGTTTGTTTGAACCATATGACACCCACAGCTGCGCCCACTGCTGAGAAAAGCTCAACTATTCAGGTCATGGCTGCATCATCATACCAGCTAGATGTTACCACATTACTGTACTGTCACCTAAGTTACATAGAATTGCCTATTTTTGTATATAATACAATTATTAAAATTGAGTCAATTTTGTTTTCTTCAATTTTATTACAAAGTTACATAGTCACACGTCGTTCTCTAGAGACATTAAAAAAGGAACAATAAAATGAATTTGGCTATTAAAAAAAATTATAAATGAAAAAATAGTAAGAAAATATATAAATCAAGCTTTCGCGTTTTCCTTTAAAATATGTAAACCGAGGATTTATGGTTGCTCTATAGATAAGATATTGCGATTGTAGACTTCGGAGAGCGGACTAAATTTACTTATAAATTAATTTCCTTTCCATTCAAAAATGGACTTTATTATACTAATCTAGAATTCAATTTGGCTTTTCAACATATTAAAGTGAATATTTGACGGCAGGAAAATGTTAATCGAATATCGGAGGAACAAATAGGTTCATACTTTTAGTTTTTGAAAGAAAAGTGTAGAATTAGCACATTTTGATAGGATTTTGGAATTTTGAAAAAAAAAACAGTTTTGGTGGTTTTTTATCCCATAGAATATAAGTTCCTGCATAGTTCAGTGTGACAATGTGAATCTAGCAGTGTTTGGTCACTTTTGTGGAGAACGGGAATAAATATTTTATGGGTCTCTGAGTATATTATGTGTCTATAATAGTGTGCCGCGGTATATTACTGTAAAGAACTTTAACAAGAGTTAGTCCAAGAACATTATGCGACTGTTAGCGCCATGTGTTGTAGGTTCGATTCCCACTCGAGGATGTGAAATATTTAATATTTTAATTTTCTCTATCTGATAACGAGGCAAAAGCGAGGAGTTGAGCTTACTTACTTGATACGCAATTCCTCCAGCATTCGGCGGAAAGTCCGAAATGGATGTTTCTTAATGAGAACAGAGTGTCTTAACACTAGGTTCACAGGCTTCTTCTTCTTCTGCTACGTGCGGGATATAGCGTATCAAAAAATCAAAAACCGTGTTAAAAAAAATACTGTAAAAGTGAACAATTATATGTATGACATATCATTCTTCTATAAAGTTTTCGCTATATCGCCGGTTTCGAAGTAACAAAAAGAAAATTGAAAACGTACTCATGTGAGAGTGAACGATCGGACCAAATTGTATGAAAGATTGAGTAATATTCGCACTTTGAAAGAAAAAAATACAATAGAATTTTGCGGTAAGAGATGATTTTCAAACTTTCAGATATCTCGGTTTGATGACTCTATCGGAACAGAATATTATACTAATATTTATATTTTGTACATGTGTATACGAAACTTATTTCCTCCTCAATTTGAATATTTTGATAAAAATGAAAAATTATTTTCTTTACAAAAACATGCTTTAAATAGAAAATTTTGACCATCCATCCTAAATAACTTTTTAAAACACATAACGTATGTATGGACTTCGATATTTTATTTGTAATGCAAATTTATTTTTTTTGATCACAATTGAAAAACTATATGGTCTAGATATGGTCTATATGGACTATATGGTCTTTCAAGTAGTTAATGATTTTTAATTCACATTTTACGAGATTAGTTTGTAAAGGTTTTGAACATTATTTTTATTTAAAATAATTGCAGCAACAAAATAACAGTATTATATTTTTATACTGTTACTACTATATGGATGTAAAAAATCCTTGATATAAAATGATGGGCATCAGAGGTTAACTTTTGACCATTTTTATCATCACACCATGAAGAAAAAATAAAATGGTAAATAATAATTACATATATATGTACGTATAAATTTTAAAATAATACGATCTTTAATATCGATTGATAATGTTATGCTTATATTTCTTGTTAGTTAGTTAGTAAAAATGTAATTTTAAAAAACCAATTCACTTTTAATAAAAAATTGAGTTGATTTTTTCACATAACATAGAAGGAACCTATTGTTAGTTACCTTTCCTTAGTTTCTGCCCCTGTGCTGAGCGCCGAAAAGAAACACCGCGCTTCGTCTACCTAAATGGAGAAATGGAAATAATTTAAACATAATCATTCCCCTGAGGGATCGAACCAACAACCATCGCACACATCTCGTAGTAAACTTACAGCCAGCCTCACAAAAAACATTAGTTTTGATATTTGCAGCACTGAGTGTTCTATATCAAAGTGAAGTTAGAGCGACGCGTAGAATTCTTACCGTCTTACGTGATACCTTTGAAACTGGAACATGTCGGGTTGGGACAAAGCAAATATTTTTTATATCTTTCACGTGTTTGCGAGCTAAGACGTTAACGCCGCTTTGTCTAACGATAGTGGAGAAATACCTGGTTGTACATATACACAAATATACATATTTTTTATATTTGCACTAAATAAATAATCGAACTTATTGAATTAGTTATTCAAAAACTATATTGATATTGGCTCTTGAACTATCGGTGTACCTTTTTCCTTTCTATTTTACTTTGGAAAATTGAAGATTACGTGATAGGTCAAAAGTGATTCAGTTAAGTAACATGATTGCTTATAAAAATATACCTCGAGTTTGTTTATTTTTAACCTGATTCATAGAAAGGAGGTTTTGTAGCTTTTGGTTAATATTTAAATGTGGTAAATCTATTTAAGGCTTCCAAGCGTATGTGTGTCTAGAGTTTTTTGAAATTATTAATTATGGTTATACTCGGCGTCAGCGGCGTTGGGTCTTTGAGACCTGATATTTTGTTCCGTTTAAATTAAATTATTATAAGTGCATACATTGTTGTTATTCTTAGTAGCTGGAGCTGTTGAGTTGTTCCAATTTGTCACAGGCAGCACGTTAGCCTTGCAAAAGTGGTAATGGGAAATATACGAGCAGAAAATTTAAAAAGTTATCTGACACATCTTCGTTGTTAATTTCGTGCCATTGTTTTAATTATTAACTATGAATACATGAGTGTTTGATATAATTTTGTGGATGTGGATTATAGTTTAGGTTGATAATATATAGTTCCATGTAGTTAAATTTATTAATAGTTTTTTTTTGTAGGTGCTTAGTAAAAAATATATCGACAAAAGTAAAAAGTACTGTCGAGTACGGTCGATTTTTCAAGAATCTTACTCTGGTTCTGCGTTGGTAGACAAAAAGTGTAACGAAGAAGACCATTTAAGTGCGTGTACTAATCACCGTCACAGAATAAAAACATTTTGGTGATGATGACATTCCGCTGTCTACGCTATCGGATTCTGTGCTGAGCTTTTTTATTAATTATTAATACGTTATTTTTATATAGAAAATTATGATTTTGTTAAAATTCGTTGTTTATCTCAATAGAACATTGAATATAATCATATATAATTACGGTAAACCATTGTTTTGTTTTACCAAATATTATTACAATATTTGCCATAAGTAGTAAAATAAACAAGTATTACGTGAATATATAACGCTTACCATATTTACGGACAAAGAATTAAAATAATTAATACCTATTTTAGGGGCTCTGCGACCCACTCGGCTAGTCCTAGTAACACTTTTCCAGCCCGATGACCGCTGGTTTAATGAGTAATAAGATTATTTCAATGTATGTAATAGTCTGCTAGTCTTTGATCAAAAATTATTAACTTATTTTCAAGATATGGATAGCTATGTGGGGAGCTACATCTCTAGAGGAGCTACATCTCTAGAGGCTAAGACTTGAAGATAGGTTTTGTATCAAAATTAAAAAAATTAAATTAGCTTCACGCTGTATCCCGCACACAGCAGGGTAGGCAGAGG
>DWAP01003429.1:0-12046 GCA_018230625.1 Heliconius eleuchia
GTGGATGTTCAGATTATAAAAATAAACATCTGTCCAAATTTCACGTTTCTACCATCAGCAGGACAATATAACAAGGAAGGCGCACTGCCCAATTTACTAAATTAATACTTAATGCTGCGCTGTGTCTACTAGAAAGTAAAAAGAAAAATAACTAAAACATAGTCATCTCTCCAAGTGTAGTAAAATCCACAACTATCGCTTAAACATTTAGACAACACTGCACTACATCAGCCTTACAAACGAGCAGTACTATAAAATATTAAATTTATTTGAATATGGTACTTAAACATGACGTAAAATACTTGCTCCAATTCAGCACTGAGTATTTAATATACTACTAATTAAATAATAAATGTTTTTATTTATAATTGAAGTCAATAACAAATATCCAGATTGTTACATTATAGTTTAAAATTCTAAATTAATTTAATGCATGACTAATGTATATGTAATGGCATTAAAAAACAGTATTTAAATAAAAAAATATTGTAGGTGGAGGACATCTTTAATGAATCTGATGAAGATTCAACAGATGAGGAAAAGAAGCCTCAAGATGATGTAGATGATGAAGAGAACATGTCTGAAGACAGGCTCCTCAGTTTAGAAATAAGCAAAAGTTCTCAAGACAGGTGAGGCATATATTTAATTTTATTTCTGAATAATAAGTATTAGTAATAATATTTTTTTTGTTTTTTTTTTGTAGTTTCAGACTGTACTCCTTGTACATAGTAAGGTAAGCAGAGGGAACCTAGTGTTAAGATACTAACATTCCACAAAATTCTTGGGAGGAGAAGAGATCCATTTATTTTCTATAGTCAAAGTGCTCTTTGAATGATGGTTTTCATGTAAACATAATAAATAATGTTATTATATTGTGTATTATATATACTGTGAACCTGTAACCTGAACCATTTTAAAATATACACTTAATAAAATAGTAGTAAGATAGTATTCTTTTGTTATATTTAGTGACTGAAACTTACACCTCTAGATATTTATCCAAACATTCTAGCCAATAGTACATACATTCTTATTGAATACTAATATCAAAATATACATTAAATGTACTTAACATTAGAATTTTGTTGTAACTTGATAAGTCCTTGTTTCTTTTCCAGTGAGTGTAAATTAATGTAAAAATGTTATTGATTGCATTAACCTTTATGTTTTAGCAGATTACTTGAGAAAGATGATGATGAACGCTCAAGTGATTCCAATACAGGTAAGATAATATTTAATACCTACTCTTCTATGTAAAATTTAAAACTCTTTCACACTAAAAAGATTAAGTTCAAAACTAAAAATAGGGTGTCTCCTGGAAAATGATCCTACTGCTCCTTATAGCCTCATAATCAATACTTAAATGATTTGATTTAAATGTATAATAAAAATCTAACTAAAAACTTTATTTTGCTAGAAGATGGAGAACAACCTAGGAAGAGACCTAGACCCTCAACACCAACTTCTGATGATGATGACAGCTCATGGAACTTAATGGGGGCAGCCCTTGAAAGAGAATTCCTTGCTCAGGACTGATACCGACATTCTATTGTACAAAAACTATTACTTTATGTTAATAAAATAATGTAAATTAAATGTGTAATGGGTATTTTTTTATGACATTTTATTAAATAAGGAGATATAAATAAAAAAACAGGTGATTTAGATCTACTTTATAGCTACTTAATTATATATTAAAATTATACTTGCAAATTCAAATTGCATAGGGATCATTTCCATCATCAAATACATGGAATTTGGTATATGTGGGTTTTGATGTGAAATCTTTTTTGCCGTCTTGCCAACCTCTGGGAGGAGCTTTTTTATAATCAAAACTAGATTCGAGTTTTCCATAAAGTTCAGCTTCTTTTTCAATGTCTTCTCTATATCTCTCCTTGGCCACTTTCTTTCCTGTGACAGGATCGGTGATGTCGCCAAATGGATAAACTACCTCCTTTACTTCGTGTGTTATTAATTTTGTCATTTTCTTTTGCAAAGCTTGTATTAATACAATATCGCCCGTTTTATACTTTTTGTTTGGATCGTAGCAGTAATAGAATTCATCTTTTCTGAAATACTGTAACAAAATATATAAATATGAGTATGTTTTTTTTATTACATTATCAAATATTATAAAATTAATAAACATCACGAACCATCAATAAATTTTCGTCCAATTCTAACCTCTTAACGCGAATTTTTGTAGCATTTTGTTTAACTGTTGGAACACATTGACCTAACAAAAGAAATTTTCTAGCCGCTTCCGATATGTTTCGAGCCATTATTGATCTATTGCAATTATTAAATAATATAAACTAATTTTGATTATTATAAGAAAGATAGCTCCGTTTGTTATTTAACCTGTCCTGATGTTTTTGACAATGACATTATAGTTGCCATGTTAGGAATAATTAAATGAAATATTTAATTTAAAAATATATATATATACCATATGGTACCGGTAACAATGAAATTTATCTTTCATCTAAATCATAGTATTTTAATTAAGTAAAAAAATCTCTGCCTTTGGATATAATTATTATTAAATGAACGGTACTACCGTTCTTCACTTTTTACTCATTTCAAAAAAAATATTTAACATTGAGCAATATATTAATTATTTATATCTTATCATTGTTTATTACAAAAATGGTGCTGCAGTCAAAGACCGTTCTACTGCACCACCATGTCCCCCTTGATAGTTTTAAGTTGTAAGAGTTGTCAATCATTTTAGGAATAAAATGATGTTATTTTATATATTGACGTAATGTATCTCAAATATATAGCAACGTAGGCCACAGAGAACCTGCTAACAGTTAAGAAATATCACTCCAAGTGGACTGAGGTCTTCATTCATTTCAGACATACAACAATTTTCCTGATATTTTTAAATAAACAGTTCTTGGACAAGAACTCACAAATAGTTGCCATTTTGTATAAGAAATTAAAATAAAAATTAAATATTTTTGTTACAAAATTGTCGAACCCCAGAGTCAAATAAAATATGACTGTTTTGCACAACAACAAAATCTTTTTTTATGTTGCATGAAACGCAGTGTTAATGTGAAGAATAAATACATCAGTGATTTTAGTCTTTGGCAATATATACTTACCAGTATTGTCTATGGTTTACAGCTAGTTTACCTACTCTTGACACTTGGAGGCGCCTCTACCGTACTGTGTTATCCAACACATAATAATTGTTTTGGTATAATGCAAAACACATAATGTGTTGGACAAAACACAGTGTTAGTGTGAAGATCTGTTTGTTATCTTCTGATGTCAAGACCAAATGCTATGATGAAAATATTAGGAAGAAACAGAAAATCCTGTAGTCTAATGTAATTAAAGTTTTAGTTAATCAAATCAATATAATCAAATAAATCTAATAACAATAAAATTTTATATAAAAGATGTGTTAACCTATTATACACAAATTTAACTTAATTGTCTAGTAAAATGTTATTACTTAAAATAATCAAAATAATGCAATCAATTTCAGATATAAAATAAGAAAAGTAGCTCTTGTGTTATTTATGTTCAAGTGGTAATGAATATATTATTACTTCTTGTTCGTAATTTAAAGGCCGGCAACACACCTGTAGCTCCTCTGGTGTTGCACGGTAATCACCCTTTGGGTATATGTGTTGTGGTAATCACTTACCATCAGGTGACCCGAACGCTCGTATGCCATGTCTTTTTCCAATAAAAAAAATAAATTAAAAAAAAAATATTGGTTAGCCTTTCTAAAAATTGTTTTCTAAAAATTGGTTAGCCTTTCTAATTTTTTATTATTAAAACGTTTTTATTATTATTATATATATATAATGTTTAGCTTATCCACATGCTGTTATTTTGTTAACCAAATTCTTTAGTTTCCTTTCTTAGAAATTGTTTCCCCTCCTTTTCCTTTTCCTTTTGCTAAGCTGAGGCAAAACTCAGAAGTTACATTGGTGTTGAAAAAAGCCGTCACATTAACACTGTGTTTTAAAAGACATAGACACATAATAATCACAATTAAAAACAAAAAATAAACATTATTTATTAAAAAAAAATATTTTCCAATACAAAATATATAAACATTAATATATAGCAATCACCATTAAATTAAATATAACAATAATATTTTCCATGATATAAAATAAACAACACCATGTTTTTATCAGTCTCCAAAATCAATTTTATACATCTAAGCAGGTACTAATTTTGTGATTGGTTTTACCATTGTAACCAATGCAGCTATTGATGATATTGCCCCCAAAGTACCTATTGCACTCGGACTTAATTTAGTAAAACCCAAGGCTGTCAATGGAATGAAAAGGTCACAGGAATTCTTTAATGTATCTATAAATATATCCTTATGACAATTAAGAATTGTACAAAAGTGCTTTACACTAGCATGGAAGTCAAATTGATTTAACGGACCATTTAACAAAACTGATGGTTTTAAAAACATACTTCTGTTTAACTCCAAAATATGTAAAATTTCATATAAATCTCTTGCTATGTTAGCAATTATAGATATAAGCCAAAATTTATTGGCCGTTTTATTCCAATTGTCAGAGTCTGATTTGAGGAAGCCACTTTTTGTAAGCCATACTATATGATCCGCATATAAATACAATGCATGGGCTATTTTGCTCACTGTTAATGATATTCTTAAAAAAGAATCTTCTATATTCATAGTGTTTAAGGCCAAGTAGCAAATATCTATACATCTTCCCAATCTTAAAACTGAAATATTAAAATTGTATTACACTTTTCTGTTATGGTATTAAATAAAATTAAATATAGCACTTAAATATAAAAAATATATCCATTATATGTCAGAATTATGAAAACTAAAAGATTGTTACAAAATTTTGTTTTGTA
Source organism: Heliconius eleuchia (assembly GCA_018230625.1). Lineage (NCBI taxonomy): Eukaryota > Metazoa > Arthropoda > Insecta > Lepidoptera > Nymphalidae > Heliconius > Heliconius eleuchia. The sequence goes on from DWAP01003429.1 coordinate 4,873, forward strand.
ACAATCTTTTAGTTTAACATTACACAAAATTATATAACTCATGTGAAATGATAGTATTATTTTATTATTTACCTTTTCTAAAAGAACTTAAAGTATTCTCTAAACTTTTAATTCTGTCAATAGAGTACTTATTTGCATTTCTAGATTCTAGTTGATGCCACACCAGGCGACTTGTATACTGGAATAATCTGAAATTATAATAAAATTTAAATAATTACAATATTTTTAGTAAAATATGAGTATTGCTAATTTATATTTTATTAAAGCATAAAATAGAAATATTTATTGTTTAGCTTAATGCTGTAAACCGCAGGTAACCGCAGGCAAACAAGAAGTAGGCAGAGAGATGTTAAGTGGCGGAACTCAACGCCGCATTTTGCCTTGAAAGTCAAAATATTTTAATAACAGTGTTTTAAATTTAAAATTTATCTGTTATTGTAAAATTTATTTTGCTACTGACCTGGCAAGCTTATCTCTGCCATTTGACTGGTTGTTTACTTTCAGTACAATGTCCATATTAGCGTTAGTGTATTACGACGACAAATTACGTACCATTTATCCTTATATTAAACCAATGCATTTATATATATATAGGAGAAAACTGAAACATTTTCGAAAGAATTTGAATATGTTTAATATTTAATAAGGAAAACAGTTAAGGAAAAGTCTTTTAATATTTCAATTGAATGCATAATGCTTAGTAAATTAATAAGTTTGTATTATAACTGACAAAACAGAATAAGATAAATTATTTATAACGAAAATTTATAAAGAGAATATATTTAAAGCGCTGTTGATTGTATGTTGCAAAACAAGTTTTAGTAGTCAAGTCACTGACCGTAAGTAATAATTGTCATTTGGTGTTGTTCTGTTTGATAATTTAACTTAGTATTGGTATATTATGTATAAACAGAATAAATTATAAAGTCACTTTTGAAGTTTTTAGTGTTGTGTGTACATACTTCACAACAACATACGTTATCGATTAATTTTAGTGAAGCGCTACTCGGATGAGTAACCTGACTCGTGTGAGTCAACTCTATTTAATATTCTTTACATTTACAGCCTTGTTAAAGTTCAATCAATAAACCCAAGGAGACCAAAAATGATTACCAGACTTCTCTGTTACCAAGTTTAACACGAGATAAATCATCAATACTAAAAAAATGGTTGCTAGACTAAGTTGTACGAATTTAATAAATACTTGTTTCATTTGTTTGTTTGCTCACATTGATCACTCGAGTGAATTTAAGTTGAAAATTTCATTAAAGTTTTTAAGAATCATTCATAAAAATGCGTGGACATATTAATTTACTTTTCATGTATAGTTATATCTCTCACTTATTTACTTATATATATAGCTTGAAAAAATGTTTTATTGGTTATAAAAATAATAAAGCTATATACAGAATTTACAACATTTGTTATTATTAATATTTCTTAATATTATCAATTCAGCATTTTTTATTGTATTTTCCATAGACAATCTTATAAGTTAATTGTGTAACATAAAATTTGTTACGGCAACATTGTGAAAGTAAATAGTTTTAAGGTTTGTACTTTGTACGTAAAACGCAAGGCTGCTTCTTTCTGTGATCTTCACGCAGCCATTTTGAAACCCCTTTTGTAAATTTTTATTTGTTCTTGTTAAAATTTTGAGTTTACCGTGTTAATTATATATGATATACATGATTAATTAAAATATTACCTTGTGGGAGTTCTTTTACCTTAGATTAGTGGTTTTCATCTTTATTTTATTTGTGGTAAGACTATTAACTTCGTTTAGTGACGTGAGATAAAATTTTTCTGGAACAAGGCGACATTTTGAAGTGACGTGTAATGTTGTGCATTTCAGATAGTGGTTCACCAAACTGAGCTTACATGATTGGATTACCGCGTAGCGATAGAGATAGAGATCGTATAACGGTGAAAATACGTAACATGAAGAGGAGTACTTCTCGGGATAGTATGCCGCGTTCCAAAAGGACGCGCAGTAGCATAGGAAGGTATGACGACAGCTCCGATGAGCGCGTCACCCCTGAGAGGGTGCGCCGCCGAGTGCGCTCGCCGAGTCCCCGCGGTCGGTATGTGTCTCCTCACCGTGACGACTACGTACGTTCACGAGAGGTACGGGAGGAATCCTCGCGTGCCTACTATAAAGTTTTATGTGTAAGTGCTTTGCATCCCAAAGCTTCTGACGAAATTGTGAAGGATACGCTTTACAGAGAGTATAAAAAATTTGGCGATTTTAGTATCAAAATTTCTCATGAGTTGGACGAACGTGTTGCATACATTTGTTTCCGAAGTATTGAAGATGCCAGAGATGCTAAGCATGCTAAACCAAGGATTATTCTATATGATAAAGTAGCTATCGTCGATCCAGTGTATGAACCGATGCGCTCAGAGTATAGGAGCAGACCTAGAAGTATAAGTCCTCCTGATTATGATCGCCCTTACTCTTATGCATGGTCTCCAGTTCCCGAGAGACGTAGGCCACCACCAGATGAGAGGGCTTATGGGATACCTCCTACTGTTCCTCCTCACCATAGAGATTTTCGTCCTCCAATGCATGAGTATCCAATGGCAGGACCCCACGGTCCTCCAATGCATCATCGTCCACCTATGCACCACCCACCACATCCTCATTATATGCCCAGGCCCTATATGCCCCGTCCACACCATCCACCATTTGAAAAAATTGAAAATAAAAAAGATAAATTCCCCAATTATTTGCACCATGTCCAACCTGAAGATGATCCTCTAGCAACAAGAACTTTGTTTGCTGGAAATTTAGAAATCAATATATCTGATGAAGAGCTTCGCAGAATTTTTGGCCGCTATGGCATAGTGGAAGATATTGATATAAAGAGGCCTCCTCCAGGTACAGGCAATGCATTTGCATTTGTCAGGTACCAGACTCTAGATATGGCACATAGAGCAAAAGTTGAACTGTCCGGTCAGTATATTGGGAAGTTCCAGTGCAAAATAGGTTATGGCAAGGCTACACCTACAACTAGAGTATGGGTTGGAGGTCTTGGTCCGTGGACCTCAGTTGCACAACTTGAAAGAGAATTTGATAGATTTGGAGCCATTAAGAAAATTGAATATGCAAAAGGTGAACCACATGCCTACATATTATATGATTCAATTGATGCTGCTCAGGCTGCTGTAAAAGAAATGAGAGGTTTTCCTCTGGGTGGACCTGAAAGACGACTCAGAATTGATTTTGCAGATGTAGGTACAGGAGGTCCTTATCGACCGAAACCTTATGCTCCACCAGCAGGTGAAGAAGGAAGGGCAGCTGAAGGCTACGAGGGATATGAGGGAACTTGGGATGATAGTTACAGTTATGGAGGTTCAGGATACAGAGGCAGAGGTGGACACCGAGGTCGCGGTCGTGGCATGTATCGTGGCGTTTACCATGGCACAGGTGACTATAGGGATGAAGAGTGGAGAAGAGCTCCTGATAGTGAATATGAAGGCCGCATACGTCGGTCAGGTTCTCGCGAGCCAGGAGTCGACAGGTCTCGTTCGCGTTCACCTCGTCGTCGCTCCCCCGATAGTGATTCAGATGGATCCCCACGCAGAAATGGTGGTATGCTTGCATCGGCTAGAACTTTACCAGAAGTAGTACGGAAAGCAACTACAGTCTGGAATGGTGCATTAATTCTCAAAAATTCACTATTCCCAACTAAATTCCACTTAACTGATGGTGATTCAGAAATAATTGACAGTTTGATGAAAGATGAGGAAGGAAAAAATCAGTTGAGAATAACACAACGGCTTCGGTTAGATCAACCTAAGTTGGATGATGTGCACAAGAGAATATCAACATCAAGTTCTCATGCGATCTTCCTCGGAGTCGCGGGATCAACTGCTTCGATTACCAATGAGGATTCAAGTATTCAAACAAGACCTATGAGAAATTTGGTTTCGTATTTGAAACAAAAAGAAGCTGCTGGAGTTATATCCCTTTTAAACAAAGAAACGGAAGCTACTGGAGTCTTGTATTCATTCCCACCATGTGACTTCTCTACTGACTTGCTTAAACGGGCATGCCATAATTTAACTGAAGAGAGTCTGAAAGAAGACCATTTGGTTATTGTGGTAGTAAGAGGAGGTTCTGCTTAAAGAAATAATAGTATTTATTAAATAGACAAGTATAGATTAAGTTTTTATAAAACCTATAATATTTTACAGATTAATAAAACATTTTTTATTATATAATTTTTGTGATGTGTACACTACACATCACAAAAATTGTTGTGAGGTGATTGTAAACATAGAATAGTGAAGGTTCACTAATTCCTTATTCTTGTGCAAGTGCTGTGTATGTCACAGTTATAGTGTAAAAGCAATAAATATTATTGCCAGTTAATAAGTTTATTATATAAATATTAGTTTTGCTAGAGCACTCTAAATTGTGTATCATAATGAAATGACAGTTAAAGTGTATAATTGTCAGTGCATGTTGTGTAGTGTGTGCAAAAACAAATAGATTATTATATTTAAAGTTGTAGTTTTTTTACACCTTGTGAGCTAGTGTCTGGAAAGTGCTGTTGATATTAGTGAATGATTGTGTAAAGAAAAGTTAGTGAAAAAAATACACAGACAAAAAAAAATTATGTTGGGGGTAAATTAAAAAAAAATTACAAGTGCATTTAACAACTGGTATAATATTGGTGAGATATTGTGGTAGGTACTTTATGTGCTGTGATTGTGATTAGTGATACAGGGATCTCAAAGTTAGTGATAATCATGTGTTCTTTAATTCTGAGTAAGTAGAGTCAGATAGTAAATATGGAACACTTTCTTTTTAATATAATTTACTTTTGTCGAGGCTGAAGTTACTTTGTAGTTACATTTTATACTTATTAAAGAGACATACTATATAAAATTATTATTCATCTGTTTCTATTCAATTATAATTAATTACTTACAAAATACTTTAAACAATTGTTGTATAATTGATTTGAAACAGATATTTGCCATAGACCTAAATGAATTTATATTAATTTTGAAAATTAGTAGTTTTACTTAATTTCAAAATAGTTTATCTTCCAAGTTCCTACATAATTTCCTTTGGCATAGATATTGATGACTCAGAAACAGGAAACTTTTCTATCAAGACTATATTTAAATGCAGAGTAAGTATTTCGGTAAGTATAAATGTAAGATAAATTACATAAAGTTAAGATGTTTCTTCAGAACTTTAATAACCAACAATAATTAAACTAGCTCAAAAAATTTTGTATAATTTTTAAGTCCTTGTTTTTTTTGTACTTTAAACATATTAAGTAACTCATATATATATATGTTTTTCTATTTCAGTTAAATCAAATTTGGAATCTGCAATCAACTCTAAAGTGGTCAATTTTAAATTGTATTTAAAAAATAAATTATTTAGGTATCTACATATAAATTTCTTTCTTTACAACAATTCCCTTTTAGTCAATCATAATTCAGAAAAAAACCAAACATATTTTAGAGTAACATAATAATGTTATATTTTAAAATAGTACTAATTTCAAATGATAAATTCATAATAAATTGCTCGAAAACAGTAACTTTTTTTAAATGAAAAAAATATATTGTTCAGTATTTAATAATAAAGTATTATCTAATTTATAAAACAAACGGTAATCGTATACAGCTTACACAGCTTATAGAAAATATTTCATTTATTTGTTTATTTAAAACCAGCAACCCGAACAAGGTATCGAACACTTAAGTATTTCTGTATTGTTCTGTAATATTTTATAGTTATACACAAAGTTTTATAGTTGTAATACCTATGATCCATCTCCGATGTTATAGCCAAACATTTTTACATAAATTGTAGCCTATGTATTTGACATATAAACTGCTGCTGCCGCTGCTGCTGTTAATTTTAATCTGAATCCATTCAGTAATTTTTGTCTGGAAAGTGAATCGAAACTATCTATTCTCTCAAATTTTCAATTTATAATGTTAGTAGGACTATATAGACAGTAAATAAAAAGTTATATGCGAAAAAATAAGTTATTTTTTTTGCCACAGATAGAGTACGGTATTAAAGAGTTGTGCCTTATTTTTATTTTATAAGAAAACTTGTAAGTTAATACATTTGTCAATTCTTTTAACTCTTGATATTATAAAATTAATAACTATCAGTATAATTGAAGGCCTATATTTTATACTTATATCTCCTGTGGAATCGAGTGGATAGACAATGGTTATAAATAATATAAAAATAAATATTTCGACTTGTACGGTCTAACCAGACAAAGATAATAAGAGACGGCGAACTAAACGGTTCAATCCAACGATTTGGTCGAGGTCGCGAGATGTGGCTGGATGCGGGCAGCGAAAGACTGATCGACGGGGAGATCCTTGAAGGTCTTCTGGAAAGAGAACCTTTTGAGTTGACCTGCATTGGACCTCAAGAGATTGATATGATGAAGAGACTATTTTTCTATCCCATATTTCTATACCTACTGCCTATCCTAAAAATACAAAATAAAATTTTTAATGTTCGAATCTCATCCAGAAGAAAGTTTGTCATGAAGCACAGACATTAACGCCGGGCACCTCTTAGATAAATGTTGATATATCTCTTACGTCCAAAGAGGCATTTTTGGCGCAAAAGTAGTGAGTGTAGCGAGACTGTCGTGAGTTCGATCCCCACTCGAAGAAATTAATTATTATTTATTAATATTTTCATTTCTTCGCTCTGGCACCAAAGCAAAAGCCCGGCCTTGCCTTCTACCACTCAACATACAATGGCTCAAAAAGTGCGGCGGAACGGAGTGTCTTAACACTAATTTTTAGTCTACTCTGCTGTATGCAGGATACATTGTGAAGCTAATTCAATTTATTCCAAAGCAATGATTTCGATTGGATGAAACTGGAGAACAAAATGAGTCTAAAGGTAGCTTCAAATGTACATTTGCATGAATCATTAACCCTTAATCGGGCACAAAGAGCTATTTTCCTACCCTCTCAATCTCGCAAAATTTTCAAATATTTTTGAAATGGCAATCTTTTAGGTTTTATATTTTAGACAAATATAATCTAATTCTTATCACAATTATTTTGTTGGTCACTCCTTTCTTTTGAATGTCAAGTGCAGGCCCGGTGGACTTCCTAAGGGGCATGTGCGACATACCTACGGGGGATTGTAAATAAGTCCCGA
>DWAP01003430.1:0-12045 GCA_018230625.1 Heliconius eleuchia
GAAGGGATTTTGAAAAATTCTAACCCTAAAGGGATGAAATAGGGGTTGAAAGTTTGTATGGATTTTTTTTAAAAACAGCACCGATTTTTATAAAATTTAAATTCAGACTTTTTAAAATATTTCATTGAACACGTGTTTTATGGTTTTTTAGAATTCACCCCTAAGGGTGCAAAAAGCGGGTGAAGCCGCGCGCGCCCACTAGTAAATAATAAATTTATGTTTATGACTTTTTTTAGAAAAGTTAGCAGAAGCCACTCGTAAATATGCTACTTTACAAAGTGAGTTAAAGGCCAGATTTGATACTATGAAACATAAAGGCAGCGGCGATAAGCAAACAATCCCCCGGCGTAAAGTACAAGAGCTAAAATTGGCATTTAGTGAATTCTACCTTAGTTTGATATTATTGCAAAACTACCAGAATTTAAATTATACGGGGTTTAGAAAGATATTAAAAAAACATGATAAGGTAAGATTCTACTGAAATATTCATTAAGTAAACCTAAACGTGATAACGTACGTATTGTATATATTGTAATCAACCCTCAAAGCCTCAAGAATTCAGGGGAAACTGGGGAATGGAAGTGTCTTAATGAGGCTGCAGTATCTTAACATTAGGTTCCCAGGTTCTCTCTGCCTATGGAAGGGCCATACGCGGGATACAGATAGCGGATAAGTATTATTGTCTATTTTGGTTCTGTCATGCTATCCTCATATGCGATGGAAATTATTTTTGTTACGATTGTTTGAAATTTGGCTAACTGCACATTAAGTTGTGGGTTCGATTCCCTTTCAAAAATATTTGAAAAATAAAGTAATTTCTCTAGTTTTATTTTCATGGTTCATAATTTCTCTTTTTGTATCTATTGATAATTTATCCTTTTTTTGTCTATCTCGCAATTATATGACCGATTCGTAAATATTGCAGGCCACCGTGGCACATTGTGAGAGCGTACGGTTCTGTATTCATTCACTTTCGTTTGAATGATTAATTATATTTTATTTAAATAATTTTTATTTATATTCCAATTTGGTAGAAAAAGTTAATAGAGTTCCGCCACTCAAAATAATATCCCAAAAATTAGGCGATGCGCGGATTCGAATGTCTGGAGGGTGACACGAGGTTCCCATTGCCTACCCTGCTATCTGTATAGATATGTTTAATATATATATTTACACAGCAATTTATAATAACTTCAAATTTAGTATTATATATTTAATTACCAGTTACTAAACGTAAGCAACGGTGCACAATGGCGAGCGGAACATGTGGAGACATCACATTTTTATACAAATAAAGATATAGATAGGCTAATAAGCGATACTGAAGCGGCCGTAACAAATGAATTGGAGGGGGGCGATAGGCAGAAGGCCATGAAAAAGTTAAGGGTACCGCCTTTGGGAGAACAGCAAAGTCCTTGGACTACATTCAAAGTTGGGCTATTTTCTGGATCATTTATAGTACTTTTTATATCTGTTGTTTTGTCTGGTGAGTATTAAAAACATTATTTTATTGAATTAGTCGTTGTAATATGAGCATAAATATTTGGGAGGCAGTAAAAGTGGGAGAGTTACTAAATTAACTTAATAGATTATAAAAAATAAATTAAGTAAAGATAAAATGGTATATAAAAATATACTATAAAAAGAGCATTGCCATATTTTTTTTCTATAACGAGAGTAATAAAGCTCTCCTTTAATAAGTCATCATCTATCAGTTTTGACCTCAATTTATTGACCTGATTACTGTTTAATATGTACATAGATAGAACTAAGCATTTATAACGAGCTTATATTGTCTAAGTACTGTAATTTATAGTCTGTATTTAATCTTAAGGCCCTATGACCACATCTAAGTAAATTTGGAAAAGGTTAATATTTATGGGAACCATAAATTGTGGTGTATAAATATAGATAATGATTCCAAGTTATCTACATACGAGGCTAGCTTAAATCCATAGTTGCAAAGTTTCTTCAAACACTAGATGAAAATATTTGTTTTATAATGTTTCATTGCTTTTAGTTTGCGTTGTTTAATCACGTTGATAAGAAATGACAATAACGTTTATATATTACAATAACCTGTATAAGTCAATTTATATCAACCACTATATAGTTATAAATAATGTTATGGTAATCATGCTATGGTACAGAATTTTTTTAATCGACTTAATAAAAGATATCTATTTGACGTGTTACATACACGATTTAACACACATTTAATACGTAAATGTATGTTAAATCGTGTAATATAGTGCTAAATTTCGTAAGTGTATGTATGTCCAGAAATATCTCGGAAACTGAAACTCGTGTCGATATATTTCTTTTCTTAATCAGGTACTTATAATCCAAATTAACAGCCCCACTCTCATCAAAATCAAATCCGTAATCGTATATCGTTTATAATAATTTAGGCTTAGTATTAAATTTAAGTAATTTCCTTTTGAGTTGTTTTAATTAATTTAAATTTGTATTTAATAAAAATAAATGAAAAACCTAATTATGATTATTATTTCAGCACTGTTCCACGAGGGCGGCACGGAAAATTTTAAAACTGCCTTCAGATTATATCGAGGGCCGTTTCTTTTAGTGGAATTTATATTTTTTATGGGCATTAATGTATACGGATGGAGATCATCGGGGGTCAATCATGTGTTAATTTTCGAATTAGATCCTCGAAAACATTTATCTGAACAACATTTAATGGAATTAGCCTCCATATTTGGTGTAGTTTGGGCACTAAGTATATTAAGTTTCGTATACAGTGAAAAATTAAGTATACCGCCATTTGTGAATCCACTGGCTCTAGTGATAATAATGTTAATCTTTCTTATGAATCCGTTGAGAGTCTTCCGTCATGAAGCAAGGTTTTGGTTTTTGAGGATTTGTGTAAGTGTTTTTCTTTGATTATTTAGCATAAAAATTATGTTAATGATTCGTCTGATTGTAAACGTGACGGTTATGGGTTCGATTCCCACAAATTTTCTTCGTACACACACACACACACAATTTTCTTTCTACTAATAATATGAAGATAAAAGTTTGTGAGGATAGATGTTTGTTCCTATTTCACGCAAATACTACTGGACGGATTTAAATTACATTTTAAAGTATAGCTTATATATCAAATTAATACATTTATATGAAGATTTTGTTTAATTTACCTATTATATAACAACAAATCTAAGTTTTAAGACGAAGCATGTATTTAAATTACATATTACAGGGTCGTATCCTAGCAGCTCCATTTATGCCGGTGCTATTCGCGGATTTCTGGCTCGCGGATCAGTGGAATTCCTTTACGTATGCGTTTTTAGACTTCCATTATTTGATTGCGTTTTACGTAACTGGTGCTGATTGGTATGTTGTAAATGGTGAGCTATTTTTTCATGTCAACGCAATTTTTTTAAATTTTTATATATATTTTTTATGATTTAGATGCTATAGTTTTTGGAAATTATTGCTTAAAGTCTTATATGTTTATATTTTTCTGCAAGCTAATATAAATATCTTCTAATCAAAGGTATGGTTAGTTGCGAATTAACTACTTGGCAAAAGGCAATGTGTGTTTGTTTTATTTCTCCAGATGCTTTCGAATTTACAAAATGGTTTATAATAACTCGTGCCGTAGTAAACGTAATACCGGCGTGGACTCGTTTCTGGCAGTGCCTAAGAAGATATAAGGACAGTAGGGAGGCCTTCCCCCATTTGGTGAACGCTGGAAAATATTCAACTACGTTCTTTGTTGTTATGTTTTCTACATTGCGAGCTATTTATAGTGGTGCGTTCAAGTTTATTTTATTATATTAAGTAATATTTTAAAATATATTTGATTGATTTTAAAAGTTAAAATTTACTTTTCTGTCCAACTATACACAATATGAAGGTATAATATGGGTTCTATCTAAAATAAATGACTTTCATTTCTTCGCTCTCGTAAGACAAAGTGCAGCGTTAAGTTCCGCCACTTAAAACTCAATATATTCTCATATATTTATGGATTGTATAAGATAAAACAAAATGTTGCATAATTTCACAGTAAACTACGAGAATTCCTACGACAATCCCTTCCTATATCCGTGGCTGACCTGTCAATTTATTTCATCCATATATACTTATACGTGGGACGTTAAACTGGACTGGGGCTTGTTAAGTGTTGGACCATCAGCGGAGAACAGCTTTTTGAGAGATGAAATTGTGTATAGCCCTGGGGTGAGTCGAGTAAAACTTGTTTCTTTTCCCATCCGAATGCGATTTCTTACATGTTAAGTAGCTTTAAAAAATACTTTCAGTCTTTCTATTATATGTTTTATGTTTCTTTAATTACAACCGTCGCGTCTATAGTCAGACGTTGAGGTGCTGGGTCTGACTATAGATGCGATTGTTCTGGGTTCAATTCTGATTATTTATTTTAATTTCCTCTGGTAACAAAATAAAGCGGCGTTGAGTTCCGCCATTCCATGTGCGTGGGGGACAAAGGGCCTGCTACATGCGGAATATGTTAAGTGGCGGAGCTCAACAAAGGAATTATACAATTTCTATTATATTTTTTATCCAGCCTCGAGGCACTCGTGGTGTAGCGTTTGACTATAAAAGGAACGGTTACGGGGAAACGCTGCGCCACGAAGATCGATCCTTATGGTATTATATTTCTAACAGTAACGAGACAAAGTGCGGTGTTGAGTTCCTCCATTCAACGTATAAGTATTCTGAAGTGCATGAGTCTATATGTAAACATAAAAAATATATTGAAAGAGCAACTATTGAAATCCTTGTCAGTGCCTGTAGGATTGATACGATTGATGATTCAAAAGTGTTTTTTGGCTTGATTGAATGAATAATATTTTTATTTTTAAATAAAAATATATATTTTGTATGAAAACATCATAACGATAGTATATTTATTATTTATTTTGTTTTTAACGTAGTTTTTTTTATTAATAAACAGTTCTACTACTTCGCAATAGTGGAGGATTTCGTCCTAAGATTTATTTGGGTGCCATCTTTCTTCCTAACTGAAAATCAAATTGTAAGCAGTGAAGTGATGGTATCTATACTAGCGCCGCTTGAAGTTTTTAGGTAAATATATGTTTTAATATTAACCGACTCCAAAACTTCATCATCATCCAATTTTAGTAAATTTTGTAACGAATTTGGAGAACATTTTATAGAAGTGAATGTCTATTTGTAAACGTTACTATTGTGGGTTCTATTTCCAATCAGGGGAATTAATTATCTTCAGTTCCTTCTTTCTTACTCCCTCCTTGTAACAAGACAAAGCGCTTTGTGAGGCGTTATCGTGGCATTGAATTCCTCAAATATCTAGAAAAAAGGTTGGGGTTCCCTCTGTCTGTCCTGCTATATGCGGGATAATTTGTGAAACTGTGTCAGTTAGTAAGTATATTACAAATATTTATATTCTAGGCGTTTCATCTGGAACTTCTTCCGTTTGGAGAATGAACATTTGAACAATTGTGGTAAATTCAGAGCGGTGCGCGATATTAGCATAGCGCCGTTGGACTCGTCCGATCAAGCGCTCATTATACGTATGATGGATCTACCAGATGGAGTTGTTAATAGGTTAGTGGTTTTATGATGAAAATGGAGATTTTTATTTTAGTTAGGAAAGTTTAGGCTAAATGATAAAGAAAATATAGTTCGCTCTGTTATTTATATTCCCGTATTGAATCGTGACAAATGTTGTATTTTCGTTGTTGTCGATTTTCTAGTCCCTTGAAACACAATTTAGTTGATAGCCACGAACAAACTGCTAATTACCTAATCATAATGTTTGGAATCTATCTTTAAGATATATCTATATTTATATTTTTGTCAATAAAAGTTTTATTGGTCCGTAATAATTAATTTTTTCCCCGTTTTGGTGAAACAAATAGCGCTTTTACAGTCACCGCTCAAGGAGTCAAGAATTTTATTAGAAAATGCATATTGGAACATCTTAATACTAGGTTTCAGGTCTCAGAGTATTTTGCTATATGCGGCAAATCCTTTTTGTTTTTGAAGTAATTTTGGATAAATATAATAAACAATAGACAAATATGATGTAATTATAGTTCTGTCGACGTGGCTGCAATCTGTAGGTTGCGCAGATTTGGTATTAGAATTTTCTTCGGGAGTTCACAATGGGCAATAGTTCAGAAAGCTTAACTTCATGTACCCACGACTCGTTGACTGTACTGTATTTCGGTAATACAAATATATAATTTACATTTTTAACAGGATAGCCAAGAAAAAGCATCAAAAAAAGACAAAGGAGGACAGGAAGCCGTTACTAAAGACTAAGGAGTCTATACAAGACCTGGAACTCGAGCTGCCCTCCAAGATGTCATAACTAACTGTGATATGCCTCATTGATATTATTTATAAGCAATGTTTAAAGTATTATTGAATTATATTTGCAAATTAATAGATAAAAAATATTTTTTATTTATTTGGATTATCCTATTTATATTTATTTATGTATGGAAAGTACATCTCTTGACATAAAGTTTCTTATGCCTATAAATATAAATATAGGAATTTATCTCGTTTTTACCATGTGCCGATATGCGATTCTATGTGTGGTTGAGTAGTCATATATGATATAGACCGAAATCCCAGGGCTCCCAGACATACGCCATTTTAGCAAAGCTGAAATTTTGAATATTACTAGTCTAATATGAGGTCAAGACGGTATGCGTATTAACAAACTTGAAAGTGAAGCTCTTTCTGAAGTAGCGACAAATAAAGATATATCTCTGGCTGGGAGGATGTTTGAGCCATCGAATTGGTCTGGGTGTCTAATAGAATGCTTTAGTAGATTAGAATAGAAACATGAAATATTATAATGTTAGATCTCTGAACTAGATCTTTCGGGAAAACCAACAGGTGGTCGGATAAACTAAACATTTCGATTAAACAATAAGCAATAAATAAACACAGAGGGATTTATTTATTACAATTACAGAAGAAATTACAAAGTTAAAATAAAAAATATTAACTTAGCAAAGTCATTCTATCATGTGGGTAATAGGCATAAAAGAAAATGATAAATAATGTTAATGTTTTTATTAATATATATTTTATATACACAAAACAAATAAATCTCTAAATAATACTTAAAATTTCTGATTATTTCAATGTACAAAAATGTACTGACAGTTCTATTACCAATTTTCTAAGAATCAGAGTAAATGACAAAAGTTTATATGTAGTATCAATACTAATGTTTTAACTTTAGCTATCACGCAGTATCCCTCATATAACAGGGTATTCAGAGGTAATCTAACGTTAAGACACTTCGTTACGGAAGTCAACGCCGCGCTTTGTCTTAATATAAGAGCGAGAAAACGAAAATAAATCATTTCTCCGAGTGGGAATCAAGACAATATGCCGCAACGCTACGACAGCCGCAAAAAAATAATTGTCACTTATATTACCAAATCTCTAAGAAACAAACTAATTTACAAGTCAGTATTACCAATTCAAATTGTAGTTGTTTAATATCATATTAGTCCGTGATAAATTTTATTATATATAATTTAGGAAACAAAAATAAACTATAATAGACCATTTATAGGTAATTAATGTTTTTAACTTAAATTCTAGCTGCTAATAAAATTCAAATTCACAATTTTAAAGCATTTTCATAGTTACTAAAGTTTTATTTGTTATTTAATATATCTTAATGTAACTTATTTTATTGTAAATAAGTATAACTATATATTTTTTAACAATTTCAACTTGCTGTGAAGACAATAATTGCAACATTTATAAAATTATTTAAAGGCATCTTTTATTTCCTCCATACACGGTGGACTTGTCATATTCATATCTGTAATGAAAATATAATATAATGTAAAAAATATGGATTTAACACAACAATTTCATTTTGCACAAAGAAGTGTTCCAAAAATTATATTTATAAATGACAAAAGTAATATAAGCATAACATGGAATATAATATAACAAAAAACATAGTAAATAACGGCATTAGTAAAGTTATTTGATTATATTTAACCTACTTTTCCACAAAGGAGGAAGTTCTACATTCGTTAACTATACTTTATGAAAATTTAAATTGTTTTTCATTATCGTACCACTTAGCATTAACAATTTTGTATGGAGTTTTTAAAGTAGTTTATTCTTGTAAAAATATATAATATGGGCACCATATTCATTTACACTACTGTAATCACGAATATCGCACAAAATAAATTTAAGAACTTACTTGATCATGCCTTTTCAATGATTATATAATGTAAAATAAAAGCAAAATTAATTTTAATGGATCTTTCCATATATTTACATATAAATAAAAGTGTGTGTCTGTAATTTAAAAATTACTCTGTTTTTCAACTGTGCACATAATTATTAGATGACGCTAAAACATTAACCAACATTTTTAACATTTTTGTTGGTCTGTTCGTCTGTATAAAAATCCTGCTGAACCGATTTTTATGGGACTTTTACTGGAAATTAGAGACTACAGTGGAGTAACTTATGAGCTTTATCTTGGAAGTTCGCGGGTTCGGTATTTACGCGAGAAAAACCACGTACATTGCGCGCGAGTGTCTACCTCCCCAAGCGATGAAATAACCAAATATTTTTAATTGTATATTTAACCTGAACTATATAAAAAAAAGTCGGCCGCTACTTTTTAATGAACGCTCTCTAGCTACTGTAATATAAAATAAAAAGTTTCAAGCTACAACATAAATAAAATAAATTTACTATAATTAGTACTCACCTAAGATCTCAAAGCCTCAAGCCTCGATTGCATTTCATCAAGTTCACTTTCATCGGGCTCGGTTGTTTCAACTTCTTGCTCTTTGCTGGTGGACGGCGCGCCCACTGCTGTTGGTGGAGCAGGAGCCTCACCTAATTTACCTTGTGTTAGCTCCCAGAGTACCTGGAATGTGATACATATATACATATACGATAAGTTTTTATATCGACACTTCGAAATTAAGTATCAAGTAGCTAACAATCAAGTCTCGTATTGTATTACATATTATCATGATATCATGTAAGCCAATGTCATGTCACCATTAGTTCTGACACAAAATGGGAGTGGACCAGGTCTTCCTATAATTAGTGTAGATATTTTTTGCTATCAAATTGCTTTGTCTGCATACATGAAATGAAATGCAAATATGAAAACTAACAGTTTTTAGAGTTCAGACATCAACGGTTATAAGGTACGTGGAGGTGAAATGAATGGGCCATTTCACCTCCACGTATGTAAGCACGTTTTCAGTGGTTCGGCAGATATTTCAGAATAGTTTTTTTTTTAAATCAGATTCTGGAAGAAAATTGGCAAATTTCTCAATATAGCTCAATAGTAGGCCTTTTATATAAAGTAGCAGATTGATGATTGGTCGAAAACAACAACTGGAAGTGAAAAGCATTAGCTCTTAAGTGAAGTATACAGATTCTGTGCATTGGCACATCCCAAATAGTGTAATATTTCATAACTATCAGCTTATAAATCTTGAAAATTGAAATTTTCGCTACAGCCTTTGAAAGTTTTTGATACAATTTACCTTACTTAAAAACCATTTTCATTTTAACAACATCACGAGGGCAGACTCAACAGTTGAGATGTATTTGTCAATTTTCAATCACTGAAAATCGGCCAATGTAAATGGGAGTGAAATGGATCGGTACTGAAATCCTCTATCATTAGATCCTTTATATAAAAATCTACCTTATCAACTTCACTCTGTGCAGCTTCCTCCATTTCTTCTTCATCCTCCATACCAGACATGGTCTCATCTAACATTTCCTCTATTATACCTGCCTTCATCATTTCTTTACTCAATTCTTGCATAGTTTGAGCTATTTCTGGAAGACGTATTAATGCTTGCATTGCTTGCATCACCTATAAAAATATCAACTAAGTAAATTTAAAAAACCACCTTGTAAGTAAATTATAAAAATTTATAGTGTTGTGAAATAAAAAAAATATTATTCATTTAAAGAATAAAATATATAAATTATTACCTCTGTTGATTTTGCTAGTGAACCTGCCACTCTTAATGTTGCTGAAATATGTAAAATATAAGTTAATTCACAAGTAATCAATATAAAGACAAATTTTTATTACATTTATGTGAGAAATCTTTTAATCAAAAAAAACTACATATTATAATGTGGTGTAGTGGGAGATCTAACTGTAAGTACAATAGGGGACAGGCAAGAGCCAAGAGCCTTCCAACCTCACTCAGGTAACAATGACATTTACTTTCATTCCTCAACTCTGGTAGACGAAGCACAGCACAAGTTCTGCAATAACAACAATATCATGAATTTTTCACAGAATGTGAGAAATAAAGTATCTTAACACTAAGCTATCAGCCTACTCTTCTATGCGGGAAAAATTGTAAAGCTGCTAATATTTGCTGCTAATGTTACTATAGGATTTTCATCACTTATGTTGATTAACTCAAAATATAAAAATAGGTACCTAACTGATTTTTCATTTGCATTTGTACTGAGTTTAAATGTGCTTTGCTAGTGTAGATTTTACTAATTGCTCTCCTCGATCTAATTATCTCTTTCGCCAATATGGTACACACTTGTTTGTCATTTTTCCCAGCGGCTTCCTTGAGGGATCTTTTTATTTTATCTTCTTCTCTCTGTATTGCTTCGGACAAAATAAATCTATATTAAGCGAAAACAATTACAAAAATCTAATATAGAGCAGGAATGCTATGTGAAAATTGGAAATTACGACTTAAATAAAACCTTCGATTTAATTAAAAGTATACTAATTTTAAAAAAGATTACATTATGGTTAGGTTTCATATAGACTTACCTCTTATTTGTCTATCTAAATTGTAGCCTTCTTTTCGTAATTTATGTGACCACTCATTTACCTAAAATTATAAAGTGGTATTAAATTCTAATTTACTATATAAATTGATTTGAAAGATGACTAATTGCAATATTTAAAATTCTTAATTGACACAAACCATTTCTTTGGGATTACGGTCGGGAGATTTTCCAAATAACCCCATTTTGAGTTTGTTAAATGTTTTATTTAACGTGAAGAATTAAGAAATAATAAATTTGTAAAAGTGCAAATTGTTTAGATGTTTTGACAATCCCAGGTGACATTGACATTAAAAAACAGTGATGACCTCATCCATGTTCCATTTTAAGGCTACTAGCATACGCATGTAATAAGCTCTTTTTTATTTTTTTTTATATTACAAGATTTATTAAAAATATGTAGCGCTGTAATTATAAATAAATTTTTATTTCTATTATAATTAAAATCTTAAATCTTAATTTGAATGATGTTATACAAATCATTATCACAATAAGTTAGATTATCACTGTGCAATGCATTTCTGACATAAGACTTTTGCCGGCTAAGCTAGTATACAACTGACAGACATATACAAAAAAAAAGTGCAATTTGAAAATACTTACAATTTTCTGTTTGATATTGTGATGTGGTTTTAATATATTTGTGTTATTTCACGTATCCAAGAATTATGTAAGTTGTAATTAATAATAATTGTTTCATTTATGTTGTTTACATTGTTGCAATTAGATATTTGAACTGATCTTTTTATAGAATCAATGTTGGAATGTGTTACATCGTCATTTTTTGCATTTACGTTTGTCTAAACGTATTGTCTAATTATAGCCAAAGAGTCATATTGTAAATTTTACTTGAAATCTTCACATTGTTTCATTAAACAATTCATTTATCTACGCTTTTAAAGAACATTTAAAATTTTACTAGATTAATGTAATAACGTATTTACATATGGCTATGTGTCTACATTAGTGAATGTTCTACAGTATCCACTGATTGTTCTCCAATATTTTATTTAGAAAAGAAAAGAAAGTAACTTTTACTTATATCATCACTGAAGGACATAATTCTAATATATTTTTTGAAGATAAAATAAAAAAAAATTAAATATAGCAATTATGTTAATAATTATATTTTTTTAGCAGTTGCTTCTGATTCCACAAGATGTGATATATATATATATATATATATATATATATATATATATATATATATATATA
>DWAP01003431.1:0-12044 GCA_018230625.1 Heliconius eleuchia
ATGTTTATTTTTGTAATCTGGACATCCACTAAGAAGGGATTTTGAAAAATTTTAAATCTAAAGGAAGGAAATAGGGGTTGCAAGTTTGTATGGGAAATAAGGGGGCGAAGCCGCGCCCACTAGTAAGTATACTTATAAGAAATTGCTTATATCGGTCTTACTAATTACTAGCAGTTTTATAACAAAGTAAAATTACAAAAGTCTCAATGTTGAGTATATGAAAAAAAAGCATTACTATATTTGAGACATTATTATAGTACCAATAAACTAAAGTCATACTCTCATCGCATACAAAAACATCCCAACGTGCAAGCCTGGAAATTAATGAACCTAGCATTTAAAAGATCATTCAAAAAACTAAAACGGGGAACCCCACAGGATCTTCTCCAGTCATAAAATAGGATCTCTTAGGAGACCGTTAAATAATGTGTTTATGCCAATAATATACCACCAATTGTATACCACCAATGTCTTTAAGCTCTTAACCACCAGGTTAATGCCCGGATGAGGCAGTTGCAGGTATCTTTGACGTTAAAAAAAAATTAGACGCAAGCTGTGGTGCAGGGGGACAAGCGTTTGACTGTAAATGCGAGAGGTTGTGGGTTTGATCCATAAAATATTTTTTTTAATATTTTAATTTCCACGCTCTGGTAACTAGACATAGCGCTGCGTTGAGTGTCACCACTCAACTCAAACTCAACACGCAATGCCTGGAAAATTCGGCGGAAATTGGGAACGTTCTTTTAAAGAAAGAATACCCTTCGCTGATATATGCGGGATACAGTGTAAAACTAAAATAAACATTATTGTATTAATATAGTAAACAGGTTTATTTAAATAATAATATATTTTTCATACAAACACACTCATATCCAACAAGTCAAACCGCGTCCGAGCAGTGCGTGGATCGGATTAGTTTAAAGCGTGAAGGCCGATGCGATATCGGTGGCACTAAGGTAAACAATATAAATAAAATAATATACAGTATTCACATATCACCTAATAATGTGACAATAGCTATTTAACTCTTAAAATATCACGTCGTTGAATCAAGATATATAGATCGAAGCGAAATACCTAAAGATTTATATAAGAAATTAATAGATCGTGGAATAATACGTTCCAAATATCCAAGCTATCTCTAATATAGAACTGACTTGCGTCAGATATCATTCGAATTAGAAGGTGCACGGCTAACATAATTTCAATTGAATCCTGTCTTTTTATCCAGCAGTTATGTTAGATTGAGAGGCCAGTCGCGGCGCAGAGGCACTAGTGTGCCTGTAAACGCGACAGGTTATGAGTTCGATTCACACTCGGACAAAGCGCAGCGTTGAGTTCCTCCACTCAACAAGCAATGCCTTCAAAACTCGGTAGAAAGTAGGGAATGTTTTAACACTACTTCTTGCCCTATTACGTGCGATAGATTATTGTTGTAAAAAATATATCGAAAAGCCAAAATCCAAGCTGTTTCCAACATAGAACTGATTTACAGTGCGTCAGAAATCATTCCAATTAAAAGGTGCACGACTAACATAATTTCAATTGAATCTGTTTATTTATATGCTTTTATCCTGCATTTTACAAGTATTAGACTGAATTTATAATATAACTGAGTCATAATGAGTGATTTATAAAAATATATTTTACGAAATCACGATTTAATGCATATTTAATAGATTCCATAATAGAAATGTTATTTAAATGGAAAATTATTATAAAAATAATTACGAAATACATTAAATATTTTTCGGTTTAATTATTAAAATAAATAATAACAGATATATATCTTTTTTATTTATACATAATTGTGCTTGCTTTCAAAGTATATATGTATGTACTTATGCATTAGTAATTTGGTCTTGAGAGCATCTAAGACCTTGTCACAGAATCATGAAAGAATGCAACAGGAAGAATGCAATAGCAATAAATATATATTTTTCTGTATTTTATTTACATAAAAAACATTTGTTAGCCTTAAAAAGCCGACGTGGTGCAGGAGCACAAGAGAGTGACTGTAACACGACGGTTGTAGGTTCGATCCCCGTCCGAGGGAATTAATTATTGTTTATTATTTATTTCTGCAACTTAACGCGACACGCAATGCCTTGAACAATTCGGCGAAAAATGGGAAACGGAGTGTATTAACAGTAGGTTTGCTCTGCCCTGCTGTGAGCGGGATACAATGTGAAGCTGTTTTATGTTTTTTTTTTAAATATATTAAATTCTAAAAAAAAATGTTGGCGC
This sequence comes from Heliconius eleuchia, assembly GCA_018230625.1. Classification (NCBI taxonomy): domain Eukaryota; kingdom Metazoa; phylum Arthropoda; class Insecta; order Lepidoptera; family Nymphalidae; genus Heliconius; species Heliconius eleuchia. Next base: position 2,248 of record DWAP01003431.1, read on the forward strand.
CGCAAAACGACGTGATATTTAATAGCTTTGTCGGTTTAAGCAAATATAATCCTTGAATATCGAAAGATATCTTATACTTAATATGTTATGCTTGATGAGATTTTTCAAATAAATCGTTGCGGATGCAATATAAAAAATACTTAAGACGTAATTCATGATATAAGTCACATTGAGTGTTTTTTTTTAACTTCACGCTGTATGCTCATAGCAGAGTAGGCAGGAACCTGGGAACCTTCCATTCTCATAACACATATCCGTTGTAAGCTTTCAGCCGAATTGTGGAGACATTGTGTATTGAGTAGCGGAACTCAACGCCGTGCTTTGCCGCGTTACCAGAGCGAGGATGTAAAAATATAACATTCGAATGTGTTACACAATAGAATTGTAACTTAAGCCTATGCCAGATTAGAAGGTTGATACGTAAATCTATCAAGTAGAAACGGGTGTCCAATATCAATGCTCGTCATCAACAAAATAAATCCGTTTTTGTCTAAAGTCAGATTTATCTACCTTTTGTTCTATGTGGGTCAACAGTTTTACATCGTTAGTTTCGGTGCGCGCGTTGGTTTATTGCGTTTACTACATACATACATTCAATTCTCCCACGATGAGTCAGTACTATTTAGAATTGAATATGAAATATTTTTATTAGAAATATATTGAATTACCTGAAAGTCTTGTAAATAATAAATGTAGTCCTTATAATGAATTCCACTGTAGATGAAAAAGATCTTCTTTACTGTTCACAGCATGTAAAATTGTACCCATTTAAATATATAATAAATAGTCTGAATATGCTATTTTGTAAGTTTTGTAGTAAGTTATAAAAGGATAATAATTGAAACATCAATAAGCGAAATGCTGATAAATTTTATTTATATAGAGTAGGAAGGATCTGGTGCCATCCCAAAAATTTTACTAACAAAAAATTTACCTTTAAAATTTAAAACAAGGGCCAGCCACCCCAGAATATATCTCGAAATACGCCCATGTGCATGCTCATTATGGTTATCATGAATATACTTTTCCCTTGACCCCATATACCATAGTTTTGCGCATGACGTATACAAACGTCCGCTTCAACGCACCCATGACTGTTTTCCTAGCTGATAATAATATAAACTAAATGTATATTTTCTTTTGGCAAAGAAACTTAAATGTATTTTTTAAAATATACTTTAAATTTGTAAAACCATACGATAACGAAAAGGGGAATACCCCCGCTTGTTACTTTCGACCAATTTAGGTGCATTGCTCATGGAATACACGCTACTGCTCCTGTTTTGAAACGGAGGTAATCAGGTACCATTTCTATATTAACCAGAAAGATTTTCCCGATTCAAATTAAACCCCAAAAAACAATAGATGCATGAAACAATCAAAATGTCAAAATCTATAATTATAATAATAGTTAACATTAATATAAAGTAATCTATCAAATCCAGTCCACCCATTGCGTTTGTCACCTCTGGCGGTGGGCTGTGGGCTCCCACGCTTCGGCTTCGACCTTTAAGCTAAGATATTTAATAAATTGTATGCATAAATGTTGCACAACTTAATGATTTTATAGAGGAATTGACTATAATAGCTTCCTTTCGGAGTAGATTTGTTTTATATGAATCAGGCTTTAATATAAATTGATTTTTACATGGACTTGCAATATAGTTTTCGTTGTCTAGAAATTTGATAATTTAATTTTAGTCTTAAAAATCTCTTCAAATTTATTTACTTTTAAGTATTACATTTGCTTAATCTAGATATGGCTTTAGATCTTTTATAGTTTTTTTTCAAATATTTAAGTAATATGGTGTATTTGTATACACAAAATACTGGTTCGACGTCTTTTGTTTTCGATATAATTTGAGTTTATATTTTTCTAACACTCTTCAAATATTTAAAGGTGGCTGTCATCAATTTAACTTGTCGGACGGAGTATGTTCGGCACGCATTTCCATTTGCACGTTTTAGTATATGGCTAAGATTTGTTGATTCAATTTATTTATTGCTTACTTTCTATTTCACACAAGAACTGAATTATTTAAACTATAAATAAAATTTAGACCAATTTTTTCTTTCAGCTTCACTCTAGGCAAAGTTAGCCCAATGCTAATACACTCCGCTGCCCAATTTTCGGCGAATTCTGCAGGAATTGCGTGTTGAATGGCAGAAACCTAACCTGTGAAATATTTTATTTTTTCGAATAGGAATCAAACCCACAACCTGTCACACTTACAGTCTGTGATCTGAGATTGGCCTCAAAGACAAGAAGTTGTTTTTATCAATAAATCATAAAAGTTGTGTAGGTGTCCAAATATTGCAGTATGCAGAGGTTATATCTAAATATGCGTTTTAGTGAGTTAAGCGTAGGCCTTACACCCACAGGACAGGTTCACTTGGTGGTCTGAAACGTTCGATTTTCATTACAAATTAAAGCTACCCACGCCTCTTCTACGCATTCTATGTCGTTCAAACTAGATACTGATGTTCACTTACTTTCAATATTGCTCAGTAAGAAATAAATGAAATAGTAATTTCTTTATTCTTACAATCTATTACGAGTCAATGATTAGATTTATTAAAATCCAAAAATGGTATAATCTTAATTTAAACTCAATAAATATCAATTTTATTTTTATTTTTTATTATGTCATAATAATAGTTTTAAAAAATCTTAAAAATGTTCTAAATATCTGGGTTACATTTCCTGCTTATTTAATTATTTTAATGTAAACAAATGTAAGGACATTTACCAAGTGAAATTTGATTTCATTATTTAAGGGAGACTGTGAAAGAATTATAGTCTTACATAATTGATTCTATTCTTCTATTACAGTATCTACTTTAATGTTTATTTTCTAATTTCGATCCTCTTAAAAAATAGTAGCATTATATTATAAAAACAAAACTTTCTCATTAACTGAACTATCACGTAGGTAAAGATCAAGAGTAGATACATAAAGTGGCAGTGCCGTGGGAATATTGAAGAATGGGTGTCTTAGTTTAACCAGTTTCCAAGATATGTAGTGCAACCTTATCGAGGTCGGCAGATAATGAATCGCAAGTCAATATTTGCTCCTACATATATTCAAGCAACAGAGACACTTCAAAGTAACCTATTTTTACGAAATTTACTTCGCAATAATGTTGACCAATTAACATATCATGTTATTATTATAGCTCGATGACTATTATACGAGATGTATTAATTAGGCACCCACAACATGTTACGTGGAGCGACTGGAACAGCCTTGGCTTCGGCTTCTACACCTCCATGCTGCCCACGGCTACCCTCATTTGGTCATTCGTGTGGGCGCAAACACCTAATCACGAACTAAGCAACCTTATGATGACCCTGCTAAGAGTTATTCTAACGACAGGGTTGCAGAACGTTCAATATCAAAGTTAAGCGGCGCCTACGCATCACTTACTGGTTACAATATTATTATTCTGAAATTGACTTAAATATATGTCACAATCGTGAATTAACGTAAGAATATCTGGTCAGTTTTTTTTTTGGTATAATTAATTTTATCTGATAATACAGATGGTCAAAATTTTTCGAAATCATAATGTCGTCTTATTAATTAATATCTACTCGTCTAGTAAAAAACACATGTCTAAAGGCTATTAAACTCATTGTTATCTTTTATCGCACTGAAAAATGTACCACATGTATGTAGTGGCATTTCAGATAATGCTTATCAGAAAATCTGATACTCTATTACAGATACTCTTTACCACAAAATCGTCTTAAAATTTATACAACTTATTGATACATTATCTTCAATTGACCAATTTGTGTTTTTGATTGATGACTTACTATATTATGTTTTATTTGATAATATTTTTGTTTATTTATATTATTATCACCATTCTCTCGTCAGTAACAATAATCTCATATGATGTATGCTTTTATACAATGAGCTAATAAAGTAAGGTATCAAGTAAGTACTAAAGTTGTATTTCAATACGTACATTTTTATTTACCTAGTCCGCCAATATGGCGGTAAATAATCCTAGATATGATTTTCTCTTAAAACACATATTATAATTTAATTCGAACATTATTACAATAAAAGCTCCTCAGTCACAAGAGAAAATAGTTGACATAAAAAAACATTTTATTAAGTTCTAAAGGAAAAGCAAGAACAAATAGAGACAAATAAGAGTATTTAAATTACTCTTGAAAGCAAACTTAATATGTCGAACTTATGCTATAAATTAGCGTATTTGAAGCGTTTTTTATTAATTATAAAAGATACTGTTGTGGTGTAAGAAAGGTGTATCTGAAAACTAGATAATCGTGACTTTTTGGTCCTCCAGACAAAATATGGCGTAAGATTTAGGCATTCCACACACTGTCTTTAAGTGGAAGAAAAATGAAAAAAAAGCCAGTGTAGATAAAATTATCTGAGCGATCAAAGATTTTCTAATTTTCTTTCATAAATTAAAATATCTAAAATAATTTAAAATTCGCCTTGCTTCAAAGCAGGCCGTAAATCGTTACGGTATTATGACATGTTGTATTTAGGTGTCAGGCCAACAGGCCTTGCTTCAGCTTGAGACGTGACTAGAGTTATTAAATTTTCGTCATATACTTCGCTTGCTTTCAATAAGTCTATATTCATCTGGCACAAGTTTTATAATATTCTCATATACGAGTACAACATTGTATTTTCTGCTTGTACTAGGCACTGATAATAAGTCTTTTTTTATAGTGTCACGCTGTTTCCGCACACGGTAGGGTAGGCAGAGAAAACCTATTTTTACGACACTCCGTTTCCCATTTGCCGCCAAATTCTGCAGGTATTGCTTGTTGAGTGGCGTAACTTAACGTTGTACTTTGCATCAAACCAGAATCTGTCGCGTGAATTAGTTTAGTGAGTACATACTGATAGACATAGGTTAGTTTATTTCTATTTTATGCCTAACCCTTCATTCCTTCTCGTACCTCATTTAAATAAGATGTAAGAAAATTATTATTCAAATTATAATCAGGTGTGCCAAGAATTACGAATAAAGTTTTGTGCTATTCCAAACCGGATTTATTTCCTAACAAGCTGTCACATATGGATAATTAAAACGCATTGATTACTGTTTTTATATCAATATGTATATTGTTTTATGATAAAACTATAACCATTATTTTCCTCAATCATATACCTACAATGTTCAATAACATTTTTTTTACATGCTTGTTATGCACTTATAATATATATTTAAAATATTTAAAATAACACAAAAATGCATTTGATGCTCTAATATCGATTCAAATAACATATGAATTAAAATTTCGATGACTAATTTAAAAAATACAACAGCTTCGATTGTGTCGTAGTATAAGTAGATGTTTGCAAATGTTAAATAAAGGTACACTACAACTACACATAGTTTTAATATTCAGTAGTTAAGATAAGGCATGTGCACATGAGTACATGGAGGCGAGGTGCGGCTAAAACGAGGCGAGTCAAGCTGCGCCTGCGCTGCGTACAATTCTCGTATGACTGAAAACGGCGGACGACGGTACACCAAGTGGCGACATTCCACCACTCGCGCGGAATGTAACACGGCCCTACAAACAGGTTAAGCTCAGGACTTGAGATCCTTCTCTTTTGTACGCCCTCATTTCCTACTCGTCGTTAATTACAACGATAGAGACTATTAGACCAGCTGGACTGTATGTCAATTAGTTAATAACTAGCGGTTATGCTGCATACGTTTCACCGATCTCTTTCTACGGCGACAGTCCAACAGATGCTGACCGCAAATCGTCGCGACGTTCTGCTTTACTTCACTTTCCGAAATGCAGGATCGCATTACAAACACCACTGGACCATAACTCGGCGGGGCGAAGACAAAAATAAACTTTAATATCGTGTGCGTTTGACGACGCATCCGATTTGTAGACGGACCGGTGACAAGAAACAGCGATACATTCGAAATGGAAATGCAGTCATGTTACAGGCCGCCAAACTTATTAGAATAATCGAAAAGCGAATATGAATTTTGCCTACCTTCATCCAGAAGTCGCTCCATGTGCATGAAAACATTCGGGAACGCAGCCAGTTGCTTCCTGTCTTTGAGCAACTGAGCTAAGTAGTCCGCTATACTTTGTGTTGAAGGATTGGTATTGTCACACATTTTGAATACTATTTATATAACTACAGACACGATAAATGTCTTAATGAACACGTTCAATGCGAAACTGTACTTTAGTAATTGGTTATTTTATTTAGTGAGATATCTATGTTAGAAAAGTTAACTTCACTACCACACACATCAAAGTTTCGGTCACCACTAAATGACGAAGTTGACCGAACTGAAGTTGTGGGCGAATGTAGCGCTGCGCTTGCGCTATCGTCGAATGGATTTTTTGTGAGCGCGTGCGGCTTCTGTCCGCAGTGTAGGCGTAATAATAACCTATAGTCGTCCCGCTCACGCTAGTGCGGCAACGTATGGCCGTCCCTCTCATCTAAAAGAGGATTGATCACTGTGATCGAGGAGGCGCCATCTAGTTAACCTACTTACAACTACCACAACAACCGCTTATTATACCGATGACGTACAATCTAAATCTTAAATCTGCTGTATTATGTAAATACAATTATCATAACTTCACATTTAATATGTACCTACACACAAGTAACAGTTTCATCTGTAGGTATTGTTGCATTGAACAAGATAAAAAAAAAGAAAATCAGGTTGTTAGTACATGCTATTCCCACAGCTACCTCGTGATAGTTTATTTATTTAACTGCAATATAAATAAATATCAAATTTCACAGCAGAAATAAGAATTAACAAAGATTTATCTTTAATTCGTACTCCAATTTTAGTTATCCTCATGTGACATAATAATGTTAAAATTCTATATTAATCCCACACGTTGAATATACTGATAAGCAAAACAAAAATAAACATACAAATAGAAACAATTATACGTATATTCGATTTTATTCCTTATTCCTTAATGGTGTCGACGCAAAGTGCGGCGTTAAGTTCCGCCACTCAACACTCGGCCTCCAGAACTCGGAAGAAAATGGGGAAACCTAGTGTCTTAACACTAGATTCCCTCTGCCAGCTGCCTGCCTGCTGTGTACGGGATACAGCGTGAAGCTGATTTTTTTTTAATGAAATCGAGAATTACTATAAAGAAGTACCTACGAGCATCTCGTACAGAAACGTGACCATGATGAGTAAGTAGTTATTAAAAATCAATTTCTGTAAAAGTACGAGTAATATTCTAGCTGCAGGCTGGCATCATTAAAGGCTGTTTGACATCTCACTAAGTCATATTTGACCTTTAGCGTACCTACGTAAATTTCAATGTAAATTGAAAATTAAATTTCCATACTCGATATTTATTGCAAAACTATTTTTGAATAAGCTTCATTATTAGGACATTTAATTGAATAATATTATCTATCAAAATTTAAAAAGATTTTTTAAAAAATATATCCTGTTAGATTATATTATGTGGCCAAAACATAAAATTTTCAATTATTTTTTTTTTCTTCTCAAAATATCTATAAAAATATATCATAGTAAAATGAACTTTATTTCTAAACTTCCTTCACTTATATACATATACAAATGGCATAAGCCTTAATTACAAAAATCTATATTTTAACATTATGTTAACGATTAATTAATACAATAAAATATTTAATTTATTCATTAGAGACTCGGCTGAATTAAATAAACACAATATTTTATGCCACCAACGTGCTTAGAAGAAAATAATTTATTTTTTACCTTCCATAAAAGAGGATGTAGTGGGCGAATGTAGAATTGGTTTCCATAGCGTTATGGTCTGACAATTTACGATAGGCGGAGCCTCGGTCGATTACGCAATTGCATTATGTTCCTTTGTTTTCGTTACATACATTTCCGTAACTAGTTAGACGTTAGATGATCAGACCACGCTATGTTTGACATATATTGGACGAATAGATACATCTGTTTGAGTCTTTGCTTATCTGTGCCACCGTTACGTATTATCTGTGCACGCGATGATTTTAGGATCAATTCCTTGTTGAAGAAAAATATTATTTTTATTTTCAACAAAGTGGGGAGTTGAGTTTCACCATTCAATACGGAATATTCCGAATTCAGCCGGAAAGTGAAGAAACTAAGTAGAACGGTGTGTCTTGAAACTAGCTTCTCTGTCTATCGTGATATGTGGAAAAAATCGTGAGGCTGAAAAAAATGTATTTATACAAATGTAATATGTATGAAACGACTTAAGTGGTTGAAAATAACATGCCCAGCACCATATCGGCTGTCATAACTTATACGTGAGATATTATAGGTTCAAATAACTCACATAGTTATCGATAGTAATTGATTATAAACAAATATATTACGAAAATTGCATCAAAGAGAATGAAACTATTATTTATTTTTGTCTTGATTGTACGGTTACAGTTCAATATTTTGTATAAATACAACACAACGTATTGATTGAATGAGAAAAGCGAAATATTAACACTAAATAATTAGCCCTTTTATTCTAAAAAAATGTTTTAATAGATAAATCAATACTAACAATACCTAGACTCTAGTAATAGTACCTTTTCTAGAATATATAGAAAGTTAAAATTAAAATTTTTAACACCATACCACAAAGAAACATCAACCCTAGCACACTAATAGAAAAATCACCTATAAAAGCTTTTAAACTAATTTGAACTGATCTAAACCAGATATAGAAAAAAAATGTTCACTATTCAAGCAAGGCAATTGGCTCACTTAAACACTGTACACCGTATCGGCCAAATTCGTTTTTAACTGACTATATACGATCAATTAAAATCACCCGAGCTGGTTTCGTTTTATCAATTTCGTTAAAAGGATAAATGGACAATTGACCCCTATCCGATGCCCTGGGATCTATCGAATTAAACGGATTAAACTGAGTTCCACGGTCTATTTCCAAAATACTGGCTGGTGGAATACTGATAAGCTTTGTTTATTTGATAAAACTTTTATTAATAACAATTTCCTTCTAAATGTATCAAAATGTCGATAAATTATTAAGTTAGTATTATTTCCTTAGTTTACAAAGTGCTTAAGCAATGATATATAGATTAATGTTATGGAGAATTAAATACACATTGATTAACTGTTTCATTGATGTTCGTTTTTACAAACAAATGAAAAAAAAGATGTTTAGAACTCAGAACACTCCGTTCTCATTCCCGTTCCCCGATTTGCGCCGAATTCTGGACGCATAGCAAATTGGATGGCAGTACCCATTGCCTTGCTTTGCCTCGTAACCAGAGCTAAGAAATGAAAAAATAAATATTTCATTCCTTAAATGGAAATCGAACCCACAACCGTAGTATTGCCGCCCACAACTACACGCTTAGGCTATCTATTGAACCTTGTTGATTAGTCTTATTGTCTTTTTCTGATAATTTTCAACCTTGTATAATGCCGATGATAGGTATTATTTCAAATTGGGAGAACAGATCAGATTTGGACGAGCTGATGATGGACTGTGATGGACATACAGTGACTGTGATGAAAATTATATAATTTTATGTTTTATTTAAACGAGTCCAGTAGTGGTACAGGGAAACATGGATGTATAAGACTGAAAAAGCAACTGGTTGTGGCATTGGTTCACACTCGAGAAAATTAATATTTATATTTTATTTTTAATAATGAGGCATGTCGGCCAGTCAGCCAGCCAGAGTGAGGCCAGTCGTGGCGCAGTGATACAAAGTGTGACTGTAAGACCGACTGGTTGTGGGTTCGATCCCCACTCGAGGAGACGAAATATTTACTTAAAT
>DWAP01003432.1:0-12043 GCA_018230625.1 Heliconius eleuchia
AAATGTAATATAAATTAACAATGCACTTAGAAACAAATATAAATAATTGTTACACAGTGCACGCGGGTCTTGTTACATAGTTAATCGATTATATTGGAATTTCATATTAACTTCAGCTATTTTTGTAGTTGTTGCTTTATAAAGTTGACATTTAGAACAGAACCTCGTTACAAATTCAGTGTGCACATAATTATTATCAATTTTTTCAATCAATTATAAATGATTAATAAAGTGTACATGTATGTATGTAGGTGCTTGAAGTTGCACTGATATTGTTCAAAAAAAATATTTAATGACTTAACGTTAATATTTTGCTTTACTACTTGAAAAATATTTTAATATGTAAAAATTACGTTATTTGTGAATGTTTTTTATAATTGTGTAGAAATAAAAATTGACCTTAAAAAAATTATATATATTATATTATAAATTCTCTCTATATACATAATATATAAATATATACATATATATACTAGATAAACACTTAATACACTAAGCCTTATGGTAGTAATTTGAAATTTTATAGTATGCGTTATATCCACAGATAGCATCGAAGAGAAGTTTAAATGAGCAAGTCTATGTTGCCTATTTCAAGATGTTTATCAGAGGTTGTAATATTTATAAAACGGCCTGTCTACACCTCGCCAAACACTTTGTATGTAATTTACATTTAATTTAACGAAAGAGCGTTTCGTTTAAATTAACATTACATGATGCCGTCGTGGCGCAGGGGTTGTGTGTTCGATTCACACTCGACGAAATTAAATATTAAATATTTTTAGTTCCTCGTTCTGGTAACGAAGCAAAGCACGGCGTTGAGTACCACACGATTTATGTTAAGTTTTTGTACAGTTTGTGCCTATAATATAACGATCAGTTTAAACGGGCGAAGCCGCAAGTGGGTCGCTAGTATATTAGATTTTAACAACTTATGCATAGGCATACTTACTTAGTAATCTGTTCGCATAAGTACTATGCCAGCCCTCAATGATCACTGACGGTCAATTGACGGTTCGGTGTTCCATTTAAAGCAAGAGCAGCGTAGCTGAGAAATAATACACTGCAATAAATAGTGATTTGCGTCGTCATCGCGGAAACGGTTGAGTTGGTTGTGGAGTCCCTTTGGTTGTGGTCTAATTTATAAGTATTTAGATGTTTTTATTCTTATTTGTATTTTGTTATTGTACCGTTATATGATAGTTAGCTAGTTATATTGGAACAATAGTCCTCAAGTTATATGTACAGATGTTTCTTGAAAGTGCAGTAATGCACTATCATATAACATGCGTTTAAGAATTTCTACTAAGATTGATAAGAATAGCTAGAATCCCTGGATATTATGGTGTATTTTTTAAAATATTACTAATTGGATTTTTTTAGTATATTTTTGATACCCAGATCAATTTACTGCTTGTAACCAAAAATAAAAATGTAATAGTCAATACATTTTGAAATTATATTATAAATAATTACACAATGAATGCAGTGCAGTAGTTCCGTTATTTCATAAAGTTTCATTAAAGAAATATTTTGGCTTAAAACTGCTTAATTATTTATATGTATACAAAAACGCCATTTCTTATGACTTACATACATCCAGAACAATTCATGGTTTCCAGCGGCAAGCTATAGAATAAACATAACCGTGCAAAGGTTTTTAGGTTAATATGCATAAATTAGTGAAGAATGAGGCTAGGCCGGGATTTGAAAAATAACCTGACTTTGTTAACAATCGCTCATGCACCAGTCTCTAGTAAATTATAGACAGATGAGAAATGATAATAGATGAATTTCTCTGCAAGTTCCATTCGGACGGTTAAAATTAAGCAAAGTATTCAAGCTTATTGTGATAATAGTAATAATGTCTCTATATCTCTACTGTGGAACTATTTAACATGCAATGTGTCAAATTCATGTGGAAATTAAAAAAAACCTAGTGTTAAAACACTCCTCGTGTCACTAGGTTTCCTCTGCCTATCACGCTATATTCGGAATTAAGCGTGAAGCTGAAAAGACTGTATTGAATTACTAAATTTGCCCGTTGTTTTCTATTAGTTTAAAATCGTATCTTAAATTTACATCTTACACTCAATAACATGAAGTGACATTTTTATGTAGCTGTTTGAACTAGAAAAAATGTTTTAATCGTAAAAAAAATAACTTTAACTTCAATTCGGAACGGAAGTGATACAGTTAAATTAAACGATAAATGTGGGTTGAACAACACTAATCTGTCCTCAAAAGGACCGATAAAAACATCATTTAAAAAATAAAAAAAAAACATTTAAAAAATCAATTTTAATTTAATTCTTTTCCTGGTCTATGTAAGAAAAAAAACGGCACAAATCTGATAAGGTTTTATACGACTATACAACCTGTCAACAGAAACGGGGAATGTTCAAATGCAAAAGAAACTTTTAACCTTAGCACTGATAAAGATTTTAACAAAGAAGCTTTTTAGATAGTGCCTCCATTAACATCACTGTGCTGAAGGATAATTGTGCTTAGAAAAATAGCTACAGCTCGAAAAAAAAGTTCAATGTGTTTAAAAGCATTTTAATGTTGAGCTTAAAAGACTGTTATTGCAGTTATGGTTTACTCGAAAAATTATATTTGTAGAATGTTAGTGATTTTAAGATTATGTTTTTTTTTGTAAAAAAAAAGTTTTTGTTAAAAAAAATTTTTGACTGTTTATTGTTTGTGTTCAGATAATAAATATTATAATTGTGTAATTGAACTTGTTTAGAATTCTACAATTATAATATTTTATATTTAATTGTTAGAATGATATTAAATATTTACGTGGAGAGCAGGGAGACTGGACTAAAAGTCCAGTTCAAAACCTGCAACCATCAAACACTACACCACAAACTATAAAAGAAAAATCCTAAAACAGAAAACTAAATGGCCAACCTTGTTAACGACCTCACGTGCGCTGATAAGACTTATCTAAAACAATGAGCGTTCTAAGATGACTAGGAACTGAGCTAAGTTTTTTATTGCATGTAAGTAACGGAACTGTCGTACATCTTTTGTAGTGTGGTCTTTAAAACTATATAAACGTTGCAGTCTACATAGATTATTTGCAAATTGTCTTTATGTGAAGTTTACTGACTCATTGAACTTCAAACTGCAGGTCACTTTGACACTATACAAGGATATTATTTTTTTCCCAGCTTATCACTGTATCCTGCATATTGCAGAGTAGAGGGTACCTAGTTATAGAACAGCCTGCACACTCTAATACCGCTCAATTTTTGAAATATCATGTGGCGAATGACTTAACTAAACGCCGCGCTTTGTTTTGTTACCAGAGCAAGGAAATGAAAGTAATTGATTTACCTAATTGGGAATCAAACCCACAACCGTCGCGTTTCCAGTCTGACGCTGAAACCCGATCAAAATGCAGTAAAATGTGTATACCAAAAGAAAAATCCCTATCACTACTTCCAATTACTACACCATGTCGAACTTAACCCTTAGGCTCGTGTCAGACAAAAACATTAATTCATTCGAACTTGATTGCTCATTGTATTATAATGTGACATAATAATTAAGTGTCGTATACTAAGGCTAGTGCACATTGGCCACTAAAACTTGTGTGAGTGGGAGAAAATATTATTTTAGATTAATTTTCAATGTTATGCTTAGGACATCCTATCTATATTATGTATATATACTTTCCGTTAATGAGTCACTGATAGGCCATGCGCAAACGAAACTGCTGGATTTTTTTACTGCAAATTGAAATTGAGCATGTTTGTATATATAATTGGAGAGGAGTTTTCGAAATTTCATATGATAACGAAAAAAATATGTTTTGTAGAGTATGATACCTTTTGAGAAATGTCTTATGGGAACGCAAAACATTAACACTAGGTTACTAGGTTCCTTCTGCCTACTTTGCCAAATGCGGGATTCATCGCGAAAATAAAAAAAATAATTGTATATATATTTTAGAATACCACATCATGTCCAATACCTAAGGTATTATCTCAAATCGCGCTTAGTTAGGACAAGCTACAGGGTGAGTCGAAAGTGGGTCACATGACAATGCAGTCCGGTAATTACACGTACAATAGGGCATTGTGCGCTGCGACACTTCCGCCGGCGTACGCTCATCCCTACATCCTGTATAATGATTTTTCTTCATAGTTTTCGATATATATAAAAACTTTTATATTTGTTAAAAATTATTCATAAAGGATTGTGTAAATCAAAATGTTAGCCTTACTACTGTAAACGCGGCAGTTTGTGGGTTCTATTCCCACTCCAAAAAATGAGATGTTGAGTTCACTCAACCATGCAATGCCTCCAGAATTCGGCGGAAAGTGAGAAGCAATGAGTCTCAACACTACTGCCTACATGCGAGATACAGCGTGAAGCTAAAAAAAATTGAATCTTTCGGTATTATGAAATCTTTAAGTAAAAACAAACAAGGAGCGCTATGCTTTTTCCAAACGAACATAGACATTATAGATTTAAACAAAATAATATAATATATCATATTTCGTTTAAATCAACGCCGTCTAAGTGTCGAAGTGTCAAACACCAAATTAACTTTTCAAAGGGCCTGTCCAGCAGACACCTATTAGGTGATGTGGATTATCGAACTAATCAGCTTAACATTGTGCGTCACGCCCTGGTCTCTTATGTGTACGGTGTGTCAGAATTTGTATTATATAAACATTTCGTGGCTACATAGCCTATATCTTTATCGGTAAGTATAAGTAATAAAATTGGCGAATATGACTTTGTAAACGTACCGGTGGTGGGTTCGATGCCCACTCGAGGGAATTATTATATTTTGAATAATTCAAATATTGCAGCATTGAGCTCCGCCACCCAACACACAATGTCAGAATTCGGCGGAAACTATGGAACGGAAATGTTTTAACAATAAGTTCCCAGGTTCCCTCTGCCTATCCTGTTATGCGCGGGGGGTATGTTATGTAAGGCTATAAAAAAATCTATGGAAGTATCTTCTAAGTATGTTAAAATAGTAATATTTTATTTCATATGCGTCTTAAAAAATAGAGACCGATAATTTATTAATCTTACTATATACAGAACACAGAAAAGATAAAGTAACCTGGTTCCCTTTTTTCAGCCCAAATTTATAGATATTGATTACATTTACATTACACAAAAAAGGCCGTAGAAAATTTAAATATTTATAAAAGAAAATTTAAAATGTGTAATTAAACAAGCTGTACGCTGACCTCCTTTAGGCCTATGTTGACCGACAGCCACCTATCTCTACTTTCCCACACTAAATTTACACACTGTGTATTCAAAACCCATAGGCGTCGGATTACGGAGCTCATCTTAACATGCTTAAATTTCTTCTATAATATTTTATAAAATATTTACCTTATATACCTTAGTAAATGTCGTGGCGCTGTGTTCTTGGTTCGGTTTCCATTCAAGGGAGTGATAACAGTTAAATACGAATTAAACATTTAAATTAAATTAACTTCACGCTGTATCCCACGCAGCAGGGTAGGCAGAGGGAACCTAGTGTTAAGACACACCGTTCCCCACTTTCCGCCGAGTTCTGGAGGCTTTGCGTGTTGAGTGGTGGAACTCAACACCGCACTTTGCCTCGACACCAGAGCGAAGAAATGAAAATATGAATGTAAGTAAATATTTTATCTCCTCGAATGGGGATCGAACCCACAATCAGTTGATACTGTGCCCCTGCGCCACGACTGGCCTCCAAATAAGAATCCTGGCTTAAATAAGAGATAATATTATTTATTCATTTATAGGCGGAGGTTCCAATCCTGTTTCATTATTAATTTTAATATGTCTAAGAAGGCTCTTAACAGATTAAACTGATAATGCTTCTATTTCAGGAAGAAATGAGATTGAAGAAACATTGAGATAGGCCGGAATATCCATTAAAACCGACTAAACTCTATCTGCGGCTTTGTTTGTATTACCATTATGATGTGATATCGATGTTTTTGTATCGAATAACGGCGTATACGCAAGCGTCGATTTTGTCCGACTCTGTGGTTAGATCTGTCCCGATTGTTATACTTCGCTTCCTAGTTGCCTACTGTTTATAATCACTGTCATCTGTAACGTTATACTGATGTCTTTTGATGTTGATGAAATTACATCTGATGTCAGATTTAGATTTTAAAGATGTTTTGACGTGCACGCGGTTTTTAAACGTGTTAGAATTATGTTCACGTCTCTTTGTGTTAGATGAGGAAGTGTGTATGTGGGGAATCAGTTGTTTTTTTGCTTAGCTTGTATTGGATCCATCAAGCCTTGGTTATTAAATTGTAATAGTTGTAGGTGATTCTTTTTTTTTAACTTCACGCCTATATTTCGCATATGGCAGATTAAACATAATGAACTTAGTGTTCAGACAATCTGTTCCTCATTTTTCGCAGAAATTCCGAAGAGGAATTTTATTTTAATCGTAAACAAAATGTCTCGAGCTCGGGTGGAAAGCGAAAAAGAATCTTGAAACTAACTTGCTAACAGCCAAACTATCCGGCTATGCGAGTTTAATCGTGAAACCCGATAAAATTTATAATTTTAATCAAAATCACTGACAAAGCCTAATTAATATGCATATAAATTATAATCGATCATAATATTTTCTCTCAATAACGACTTGCAATCTTACACAACCACTTTCACTGACAAAAACCGTACCAGCACCATGTCACGAATCTATAACAGTTTTTTTGTAATTTATTCGTATGTAATAAACTTGTGTGGAATGATAAAAGTTGATTTTTTATATATATGGTTAAGTTTTATTTATACTGAAAATGATTAAAATCCCAACGAAAACGGTCTGTTGTGTGTTTGACGTGTCTTTGCATATGTATTGTGTGCATGTAAGTATGTGTCTGTCTTTATGTCTGTCTGTGACATCGTTGCTCCCAAACGGATGAACTGATTTTTTTATTTAACAGGCCACATAATCGAAAGTCTTAATATATTATTAATTAATTAAAATATATTCAGCGGTCTAAATATTATCAGCTATTTTCCAATATTTTGTGTGTCAGGCGATCTTAATTTTTTTTCTTTTCAGATAATATAAAGTTAAATATATAAAATTTAAGTCCTTTGCCTACCCTGCCGTATGCGGGAATAATCGTGTTATTAACAAAAATACCATACATTTTCCACACAAGTACCAAGATAAATAACTCGTTACAAATTGTTTTCATAAGTGCCAGCTTTCACGGGATAAGAACAGGCGATCATTGGCGTGTCAGTCAAACACTCTAGTTGTTAAGCAAATTGTTGATACAGTAAATTTTATCACATTTAGCTATTCATTTAAATTATAGCTTAAAATTGTTGAAGTATTTGTTAAAATAGGTTAAATAGAGTGAAATGTGTCTAGAAATAATACTTAACTGTTGAACATAATTTTATAGTACATTTAGTATGTAGAACAATCAACGATGGTTTTCATTATATATTTTTTTTCTGGCGGAACTCAACGCCGCACTTTATAACAATTGTCCAATTTACGTCTCCAATTTTTCTTATTCTTCCTTCGTTTTGTGAGTCAATTATATTTTTTAATATAAAAGTCCAAAAAAAAAACGTAACGTATGAAGAATTATTTTCTCTAATTATCCATTAAAACATTGAGAGGAAGATGGAGTGTCTTAACACTAGGCTCCCTCTGCCTATCCTGCTACATGCGGGATACAGCGTGAAGCTTTAAAAAATCATTAAAACAAATTAATTATATGTACAAACGACGAAGCCAACTAAATATTTCCTACTAACGCCTGAGATCTGCATACATACTTAAGTATCGATGTTAGATCAAGTGACACTCCAAAGGGCCCGACCGCCCGACTGATGTATCGGTGACGTGCAGTAACGCGTCCCACATACGGTGGTAGAAGTACTTGCTGTAAGGGCTATGTTTCAATTAAATATTTAATTTTGTATGTACAGATGTCTATTTAATACAGTGTTGAATATAACTGAAAAGTACAATAGTTTGGAATTGCACCAAAGAACCTGTAAAAAAACTTGTTTTTCTTTCCGGCCCAATTAGAGACATTGCGTGGTAAGTACCGAAACTCAACGCTATGCTCTGTCTTATTAGAGGAGAAATTCTTTGCCACAATAATCGAACGCAGCGTAGCTTTCTTCATAAGATTTGTATATAAAAATAAAAAATGTTACTTAAATATTATATTAATTAAACTTATTGCTATATAGAGCAACTGATTATTTATGTTGAAATTTCATTAATACGCAAATAAGTCATTGTTGCACTAAAAAAACGATATCCTTTTTTACTAAGGATTTTCAATATGTTATGTTGTATTAAAACATTATAAAGAATTTCCCATAAATTAATTTCACACATTGCTAGCCCTAACCAACAAACGCTCGCCAATCACGATGTACATCGCTCTTATTAGCACGCACTCGTAGCGGTCGGTCGCAATGTACCCCTTCTAATAGGTACACGTGGCGACTCACAGAACCACATAAGATTAAAAGATAACTTCCATCGACATTTAATCGGTGATCATTTAAACCTTTTAAGATTATATATATTTTTTTAGTATTTTTCATTATTTTAAACAGCAATAGATATTAGGTATTTTTTTTCATATTTTAATTGTAGCGTTGAGTGCCCACCGGTAGATGAGCAATACAATGCAACAATTAATGAATTAAATATCAAAATAGATCCAAATGTATAGGAAACATTATACGACTCCTATATTTTAGGAGTACGAATAAAACCTTGCCAACCAACAAAGACCTAGAATATTGGGTAGCAGAAGTCAAAGTTACTTTTTGCTTTTCCGGATCGAGAAAAATATTTGATTAAATAAAATAGTACACATCAGCTTTATCAAAACTAAGTGGCGGAATTTAACGCCGTACTTGTACATAGGTAGAATACATGATTTCATACTCTCCCTATTTTCATTTGCCTCATCATCACCATTAATGATTTTTAATAGATACTTAACAACATTGTGTTGATTTACGATATAATAATCGTAATGATAGCAAGGGTTACGTTGTAAATAAACTAAACGTGTCGAGTATCTATCGCCATTTATTTTATTGGGTTCGTGTTCCCTGACTCTAGGTTGTAAAAACATCCTCCATTCATAAAAGTAAACGGAAATCTTAGTAACTAAGGTATTGTAAACAAGTCTGGACGTTTGTTACACAGTAAAAGGAAATGTCAAAATGTCCAATTTTGCAAGATATTATAATGTTTTTTTAGCTTTACAGCAGGGTAGGCAGGGCAGGGATGGAACGTTATGTTAAAACACTCCGTTCCCCACTTTCTTTCGAATTCTAAAGGCATTGCGTATTGAGTGGCAGAATCTGTGAATGTATAACGATAACGACTCTCCAAATGCTAAGTTCTGCATTTCAGCACATAATATCTCGATCTTCTGGCGAAAGTATAGAAAGAAGTGTCATTACACTAGATTCTCTTTGTGGGATTGAGCGTGAAGCCGAAAAAATATCGTAAAACCGGTCACGATATTAATTACTAATTTAATCTTTTGAATGCTAAATTCCTTCAATACGTTGTTCATATTGTGTGTACGTGAATACCTGCGTCTATAATGCTATCTCATTGACCCTTATCTATTAGAAGCTGCGTGCGTGAGGTCCATAATTCTAGGGATAATCGGCGACGGCGTGGGCGACAGTATAACTGTTCACCACCTATATTTAACGGTTTTACTCGAATACTTCAAACACTTAAGTTAAAATAAAATCTTATACACACAATAATACTCTAAAGTAATATAAAAAGTTCCCACATCTGATACGGTATCGTTTAAAGTACTTAATTTAAATCTACAGTAATATATAAAATGCGCCTGAAAAGTGACTTTCACATGAAATTAATGAGCGTATCGAAAAACGTATCGACATTTTCGAAAAGCCTTCTCTCAAGAGAATAATTTATTGACGTTTCGTCAACGGTCCGGCTCGAAGGACCTTTAATCTTTTTTTTAACTTAATGTCCATTCAAATAGATAAATTGTCTCACGGACGCCGTTATAATTGTGTGTACCTCGCATTCAATAACTTAAATACATAAATATTCTATGAGCGCTGTAACAAACTACACCGTAACTAATCCTTAATGTCGATGCTCACCAATTTAAAAGATCCCTGCTTCTAAGGCATGTTCCTTAAATAACAAACTACTAAGACATCGAATAAAAGGTCTTTGGTGCTAAATTGACTGGTTAAGAATAGTTAAAGGTATGAAAATAATTATTTTGTACGCACATCTTAAACTTTATGATGATATATACAGAGTTAGAGTTTGGTTTAAGCTTAAAACATTTATTTCACTTCTCGCAATGATTACGGACTCTTCTCGACTATTATAAAGTTGGTCATAATCATTATTATTGTTTATTTTCTAAACGTTTACTAGAAAACATTATTGTTTTTCCCTTTCCCTTGTAATAGCACATAAATTCACATTGGAAATACTAAGGCTATAAACATTAAAAGTGAAATAACTAACTTTGACGCGTCCAATAACGGTTATATAAACCAAGCAGTTAAGTCGTGTAATAACGTAGGCATTAATTTTGCATCAGGCTATACGACTTATAGTCTAGGAATTAACTGTTAAATATGTGGAATTGAGAATTAGAATCCTTTTTGTAAGAATACGACAACTTTCTTTACTGTGACAATTGTATAAAACAACGATTTATATATTTTTGAAAGAAACAATTCCGAGCAGTCGAATTACATATGTAGCTATAGACCGAATATATTTGTTGTTAATAATAATTTGTAATTAATAAAATATTGTTAATATTCTGCAAAACGTAATTTGAAGGCAAATACGCAACAATTGAAAATTATAAAAAACTTAACTGTTCATAAATTTCAAAATTATTGGTTGATCAAAGGAGCGCAGAGTTGAGTTTGGTCGAACCAAGTCGTTAAAGAAAGATTATTTCTTCACACTGTATCCCGCACATGGAAGGCCGAATTCTAGACGCATTGCATCTTGAGTGGCCAGCGACAGCGGGGAAATGAAAATATCTGAAGTGCGAATCCAACCCACAACCTGTCGTGCTTGCAGTCTCACGCCATGACTGGACTCTAGAAGTATTTCATAGATCGATCATAGGCTTAGAAAAAAACAAATAAACAATAAGATAAAACACTGATCAATGGGCCCCGAATGACCTATAAGTAACAAAACTAATTCCCACTTATAGTGAAGACCATACATTTCTTATCGCCGTCTCTTATCCCTGATTAGCTTAAACGCCGCTGAGCTAAAGGCCTTTATTCATTTGTCTATCAAACTCCGCTTTTAGATAGATTTGTTGAATGCAATTAATCTCGAACAATGATTGTTAGTAATTTAAGATCAAGATTTAGTCAATCACAAATCTAGCAATCGAATTCTGTTACAAACTGCTGAACAATGTGTACTGTGGTATGGTATAATAACAATAATTTGTGATAAATTTTTAAGTCAAGCTAGTCATAGCTTGACTTAAAACTTAGCCAGACGGCAAATATATTAGACAAAAAAATATAATCGTAACGGGAAGGGAGTTTATTAATACTAGGTGTCTAGGTTTTCGCTGCCTACCCTATTATCATACCCAAAAAGCCATATAAGCAAAAAAAACAAAATTAAAAAAAATAAAAAAAAGAATGTTTGCTTAATGCGTTTCAAACATATAAAGCACTGCAAATCGAAGTTCCGCCCATTCACGGTCTACTTCAATGGCTCTGTCCCGCTACAACGGAAATTATGCCGCCTTATAGAGAGAGTTGCGTAATAACGTCCGTTGATTGTAACGGAGTTGGAGTTATAGTAAATTTGCTTTTAATTTTGCTTACTTTTAAATTTTAGCAAATTTTATTTGTTTTTAAATATTAAATTAATTAAATAAAATATTTATTAAAGATTTTTTAAACACTTTTAAAGTGTTAATCCACACTTAGGAAAGTTAAACACTTATTTAGAAAACGTATAAAAATTTGAACGTAGCGGGACTCGAACCCG
>DWAP01003433.1:0-12042 GCA_018230625.1 Heliconius eleuchia
AGTATTTATCTTTCCTAAGTGTGGATTAACACTTTAAAAATGTTTAAAAAAAAAGAGGTTTTTTTTTGTTTATTTTTCTTACAATATAACATCTTACTATAAGGTATTTTATTGTAATTTTTTATATTTCAATAATTACTTTCTTCTCATCATTTTTTTAAATATTTAATGCAGTACTTAAGAAATATGCTCGTTTCATCATATATAGAAAGAAAAATATTGGAGATTACATCTGATATCGAATTTATCGAGATGTTTACTCTTATAAACGCGTCTTTATCGGTTTCATAATACCACATAAAAAGATCAAACAAGCAGAGTATGCAGTACAAAATAAATACGTATGTAAACGAGTACATATATTCGTATATATAAATCCATTCTCGATTGAGTATTACAGAGTAATGTTGTTGTTGAGACCAGTCGTGGCGCAAGGGCGCAAAGTGTGATTGTAAACGCAACAGGTTGTAGGATCGATTCTCACTTGAGGAAATTATTAATATTTAATAGTTTCATTTTAAATTATTTACATTTGATATTTTCATTTCTTCGATCTGGTTCCAGTTGAGTTCCGCCACTCAACACGTAATGCCTCTTTTCTTCTTTTCCTTCCTTTCCTTTCCTTTCCTTTCCTTCGTTCTATCCCTGTTGTGTGCAGGACACAGCGTGACACTGAAAAAATGAGAATAATGTTAAATTTCAATCTATCGTAGCGCAGTGGGAAGGCTGAGACAGTGAATTATTTTCATTTTCATTCAATGCTCACATAAAAGTAGTAACGTAATGTTTGCTATGTAATATTGGTACAAATATTTATTTTAGATGTACGTAATATACGAGTATGTATATGTTTTAGTGTAATTTAATGTACATGAAGGGCAGTCGTGGCGCAGGCACAAAGTGTGACTGCAAAATCGTCTGGTTGTGGGTTCGATCCCACCTCGAGGTGATAATATATTTATTTAAATTTATATTTCCATGTCTTCGCTCTGGTGTTCAAGCAAAGTGCAGCGTTGAGTTCCGGAACTCAACACGCTATGCTTCCAGAATTCAAAGTTGTTTAACCTTTAGTAGTATTTTTGTAGTAGTATGTGTATAACGTAAGTTATTGGTATCTATGCGTAACTGCGTCACACGAAAAACATCGTAAAATAAAAAAAAAATGCTACGTCTAAGCTGTTGAGTTATTTTAATTCATTTCTTTAGGTATGGGCTTAAAATATTTTACCCTATATGCTGTTCCCGAAAGAGGAGGGCTGACGCTTCCGCCATAAATTTTACGTAGGAAAAGCAACGTTTGCAGTTTGTACGCAGTTACGGTTGACCTGGACAGATGTGAAATAACTAAACATTTTTCTATTAAATAGGAAAATTAAATAATACATTTAAATTACATTTTATTCAATGCATCACCAAACCAAAATAATTAACCCATTATCCTCAAGAGAAGGACCGTCTATCCGTCTGTCAAGACCATTTTACTTGAGATTGCGTTGTGTATAAAACTGAAATTAGTATCACGCTTACAGTTATTCGTAGCACAGAAATTAAGCTTCTAATGCAACACAGTCTAAAAATATGTGCATTTATTTACAGTTTTTGCTTCATTTTATATAAATTTACAGGGTAATTAAAACCTATAGTATACTTCCCGTTGACCTACAGTTATGAAATTTAGGACGAAATAAGATTTTACACTAGAAATAAAGCAATAAATCCGGAAAATAAAAAAATATATTTTAGTTATTTATTAGTTCATTTCATACTAAGTAAGTGTATACGCCCGCAAACTTAAGTTTGTTAACTTTACACGCCGCATAATTGAAACCTATAAGGTATTTCCCAATCACAATCCTGAAATTGGTACAGAACCCTCTGTGGGCGAGTTCGACTCGCGCTTGGTCGGTTTTTACTTAAATATACTTAAATAAACATTGGCTGACAGTTTATAATATAAAAATATATAATCATCTGGCTTCTGCTTTCAAAGTAGTAGTTATGAAGTGAATAAACTGTAATACGTGGGATATTAAAACTGTTTCTTTACATTTCAGTTAGAGTTCTTTGCAAAAGTTGTAGCTGTTAGCAAACACTAACTTTATGACTTTGCTTGTGTGAGTGGGTTCAGTAGAGTGTAAAATAGGGCTGATATAATAGTGGTAACATCAAATAGGTACTCCATTTTCATTTTTTTTTATTTTTAAAAATATTTATGTAATTTTTTTTGGACAATTTTATTTAATTGCAATTGCATAATTATCAACGTTTATTATTTAGCGTTTTTGAACGTCTTATTAATTTCACTCGTTTTAGAAGAATATTTTTTTTATTAACATTTACTTTGCTCTACATGAGTTCCTGGTATCTCTATATTTGCTACTATTTTAAGCAATCGCTTTTTCTTTTTATACAAATGATTTATTATTTATAATGATATATTAAATACCCTGGTTTTAAGTTTGACTGTTATATTTTTTATTTTTTTATTATTACTAACTATTCGAGGAAATGAAATATTTAATATTTACATTTCATTGGTAAGGAAGAAAGGCGGAAAGTGGAGAACGAACATGTTTTAATGAGAACGAAGTGCCTAAAACTGCGTAACAATTTCCCTCTGGCTACCCTGTTATGTACAAGTACAGCGTGAAGCAAAAAAAAAACATATTGTGCGTGTAAATCATATTTTAAAATATATATTTATTTTTTATCTTTTAAAATTTTTTTGAAAATCCCACAAGATAACAAAAAGATCACGAGGAATCTGTATACAAAATACATTTCTATGAAAGGACAGCCCTAGCACTCTATATTGAATAACAGGTTAGATTTTACTCGCTGCTTTGCAAGTTACAAAGTTAGTTGATTAATTAATTTTCTATTGATACTACTCGCTTTGCCACCAGAATGATAAGTAAGTAGTATCTAAAGTTTTGATTATATTACGTTTGTACTAGTAATTTATATACAATATATGTAACTTTCGTATATAATATAACAACATTCTATATAACGAGAATAATTGGTCTAGTTTGATTGTAAATTCAAATTACGACAATTTGAAGCGTAAAAGTTCTGTTTTAATCA
The DNA here is from genome assembly GCA_018230625.1 of Heliconius eleuchia. Classification (NCBI taxonomy): domain Eukaryota; kingdom Metazoa; phylum Arthropoda; class Insecta; order Lepidoptera; family Nymphalidae; genus Heliconius; species Heliconius eleuchia. The sequence continues at coordinate 3,088 of DWAP01003433.1, forward strand.
GTTTTAAGCTAAGCTAGCTTATAGCTGGGTAGGCTGGGCTTTCTGCAAAATTTTTCGAGACATTGCGTGCTGAGTGACGAAATTAAAGGCCGGCCTTTTGCTTTGATGCCAGAGCGAAAGAATAAAAATATTAATAAATAATAACTCATTCGAGTTATTATTTATTAATATTTATCCGAGTGGGGATTGAATGCACAACCTTCGCGTTACAGTCATATCCGAATCATACAGAAATATTACAAACATTGTTAGATTATAATCTCTACTTATTTATCCTATTGATATATTGTCATCCGTACTACCGTACTGTACGGTACCGTTCTGTTCACAGTTTAACCAATTGTTTTACGATTTTTTTTAGTTTCACGCTGAATCCCATACATATAAGGAAGGTTAGCTCTGGAGACTAGTGTTAATATATTCCGTTCTCGTTAATACACATTCGCAAGTAATATTCCTCGAATTAAATAACATATTATTCTATGTTGTTATCTCTTTTTACGTCGAACCATTGTTTTAGACCTAGTTTTTAAATTCGTAATAAGACGATCAACACAAATGGCGCCGTGGCTTAGTTGGTTAAAGCGCCTGTCTAGTAAACAGGAGATCGCGAGTTCGAATCTCGCCGGGGCCTATGGTCAATTTTTTTACATGTAATTTTTCTTGAATATAATTTTATCATTTAATTTGAAGTATCTATTTAATATTAAACAATTACTATAATAATGGTTTAACCTGATCGTACTTTTTCTTTGCTATTGCACGATCTCATATTGAAAAGTTCAAGAAAAAATATACAATCGCGGCACAACCGAAACGCGAATGAAATGCTTAGTATTTCCTAATTTCTTTTATAGAGCTTAATAATGGAAGAACCGCACAAAAATAAAATAGAGTATAGTACTTTATTTTACTAGATTATAGTAAAGATTGATTCCTTTGAAATGTGGAACTGGAGGCGCTTGTTGAGAGTTAAACGGATTCCTCGCCGTACTAATGTCTCCATCTAAAAATATAGGGTTTCTTCAAGCAAAGGTTTTGTCGATTGTGCAAATGTGGATTTTTTGTTTCATTTAAGATATTGAGCCAAATCACATAAGGCGATAACTATTTAGAACGCATGAAAATACAACGATCTGATGAAGGGCAGCCTTCTCGCGACCAATTGCCCATAAGGTGGACAAACCTGATAAAGTCCTGCACTGGCTGTTACTTTAACGATTACACATACACTGTAGAATATATTTTATGGAAACAAATGAAGAATGCTTCCAACCTCGCTTTCAAATCTGAAAGACAGTCCATGACCATGATCACTCTGACAGGGGTGTACGACTAAGAAGTAGTTTATTTCGTTTATATTTATTTATTGTTGTTAGTGTATATTCATTGTTCTTATTTTTATTAGTTCTGTGGTCATATATGAAGTAACAAATTAATTAATTAATTATTCAAATAATATAATTCATGACCTGACTGTAATTTTACTTAAATTTCAAAATTAAACGCCCATCGAAAGAAATAATTATTACTAAAAATTATTATTATTGACAATAATGAAATGATGCCAGAATCTGATGTAGAGCTAAATGGCCGTTAATAAAGCTTAAGTAATATTTAACAATTTGATATGAAAAAAAATCAATAAAGTGAGTTAGACTCACCAACGGAGGGTGCTTGAAACATCAATTTCAGGTTTGTAAGTCAACGGGAAGTACAACTCAAAAGTTGACAAATGTAAGTTTGCGGGCGTATGAGCGCATTTTGTATTAAAATAACTACAAATATTTAATTGTAATGATATTTTTTTATAAAATCTCTTTTAATTTCCATATTTGCTTGTTGAACGGTCTATGGTTTCTTGTTTAATAATTCTATTCATTTTGCATGTCTTCGGGTTGTCTTCCTGTGAATCTAGTGTAAAGATAATGCGTTTTTGTATGAGTATGCGTCCTGTGTAACGGTACTAAACGCCGCACCTTGTGCGGCCACGTATGATAACCACGGTTAAAGACCCTGTTCCACTTTGCCACTTTACTTTGAATAAATAATTTAATTAACCTAAAATTGTTGCCCTGCATTGTTCTCAAGTAGTCACAAACTAGCGGTCAGCATTCGCGTGACTAACTTAAGTTTTAAAATTTCTACAAAGATGTAAAAGTTTTAAAAGCTTTCCGTGTTTGTAACAAGTTGTCGGTACTGCTGGCATTAAGTCATTAGGCTAATTACGTCATTCGAAATAGTTAAAATGTAATTTAACAAATATTTTCTTTGAAATGAAATGTTAAAAGAGCCATTTATAGCCGGCCCTTGCTGATATATAGCTAGCCTTTTAAGAAAAAGGTTTCTTGCTTGTGACATTTAATTAAGTTCTCTTAGGTAGTTGTTTGTAAACAAGACTTCAGTACTTCAAGAAATTAACAGTGATATTTATATAGACTTAATAATATTAATATTAATTTTGTACTTAGAATTTTTTTTAATTATTTACTTGTGTAAAACATAGATTTTTTGAGAAAAAACGAAACCCTTATCTTCTGTAAGATCATTTATTTAGGGATCACGTGGAGGTATCAAACTAAAATTAATATCAAATATCCAGAGCATGGTCCCTTGGAGCACAGGGAGCATAGCTATAGTCAAAAATCAGGCAATCAATGCAGTCAAACGATACTAGTATCGTTTTTGCAATATTATGATTAAAATTCAAGTAGTCAAAACCTGTATGGTACTTCCCATGTAAGTGTTATAAAATTAGTCACCTTGTTAGAACTTACAATACAAATTAAGGAAAAAATATATTTATTTAATAGAAAACAAATGACAAAGTTATATTTATAGTTCATTTCATATAAGATGAGTGTACACGTCTGCAAACCTAAATTTGGAAACTCAGTAAGTTACTTTGACCTACAATACTGAAATTTATACGGATCTTTCGGTTGGCGAGTCCAACTTGCATTTTTTATATTTAAGAGATATACATGACAATTTCAGGCCATTGTGGCGCAGTGGTATGGCGTGTGATAATAAACACGACGGTTGTGGGTTCGACATCGCTAGGGGACAAGAGCTAATTAACATTTTCATCTGGTAATAAAACAAAGCGCGGCGTTCCGCCATTCAACACTTAGTGCCTCTAGAATTCAGCGGAAAGTGGGGAACGTAGTGTCTCAACACTAGGTTTCCACTACCTACCCTCCAAACATTTGAACTTGAAACGTTATTTCAATATATTAGTAAACATGAAATATAAATAGTAAGTCCACAAAGACAGTTCGCTGTTGATTGCCCTAATGCGTCCAGGCGAGGTCAACACCGGATGGCGTTTAAGTAATGTTTACTCATACTAAAAGCATCAACGTGTTCCTCCTATAAAACCATAGGTTGTGTGCTTCGTTTTGAGTATACTTTATTGTCATTTTTCATTTTTTATTATATAAAATATATATTGGTCATAATATAATAATACTTTTAGTAATAGAAAACAAAATTTATAAATTCTTAAATTCTTCTTTCTATACATATAAATCTTATAATATTATTGTCATATTATGACAATAATATTATAAAAAATATTAATACTATAGTGGATAAGTACACTATAAATTTGAGTCCATTTATTTTTAATAGCTTGATGAGAACGTATAGCTTAGTGGTCAAAGTGCCTGGTCGGGTACCAGGAGGCGCGGGTTCGAGTCCTGAGTTACGTTCAAATTTTTATACTTTTTCTAAATAAGTATGAATATATTTAGCCTGAAATCTATACATGGGGCACAAGCGTGTTACTGTAATGCAACGATCGTGGACTCGGGAGAATTAATTATTGTTTATTAATATTTTCATTTCTTCGCTCTGGTACCGATGGAGAAACGCGGCGTTGAGTTCCGTATCCCAACAAGCAATGTCTCGATAGTTCGGTAGAAAGTGGGGAAAGGAGTGTCTTAACATTAGCTCCCTCTGGCTACCCTGCTCTATGCTGGAATAAAAAAAAATATATAGCAAAATAAACATAAATTCTAATGCAAACATAAATTTAAATCAACATTTAACTGTGTATCTAATATGACTTTATTTGTACAGCAGAAGACGCTACAAGCTGGAGGTATCTGCAGAGTACCGAACCTTATCGTAAAATATATATATTACGAGACGTCTACAAGGTGTATTTTGTGTGAAAATAAAATTCTCTTTCAATGCCATGATACTATATATCGATTAGGCTTCTTGGCTTTCGTCGACCCGTGTACTTTGAATATTACTTTCCGATAAGTTTTAAGAGTTAGCGATTTACATGTGGTACAGCTTAAGGTCGTTTTAATGTGTTACTTTATATTAGTCGTGGCGCAGCGGCACAGTGTTTGTATGTATATGCCAAGGGGTTTGGGTTCAATCCCCCACTCGGAGTAATGACTATATTTAAATTAGTTTTCTTCTAGTCCTGCCACTTAAAATACCATGTCTCGAAAACTTGACCGAAATTGGTGAAACTGTCTTAGCCAAGGTTTCGTATGCCTATTTGGATAAAGATGGAATGTATATTCTAGAAATGTTGATATAAATGTACAACTTTTAGAGAAAAAAATCTATATTGCAATCTGGAACAAAGGGGAGGAATACGATAAAATATAGCTCAAAAGTTTTTTTTTGGCAGATTATTAGTACTTATTTAAAAATTATATTATATCAAAGTATCATTTTTGATCAAATATGATATAATAAAAAAATATAAGTAAAACGCTGCAAGTTAATTACCTGGACCACATCTGTGTAGATATTCTTCCTCTCCAAAATTCCAATGAAATAAATTGAGCTTAGAGGTTAGTAAGGAATACCTAGTTTAAAGTTGGTTACCTGGATTTCAATATCCAATCATGTAATGTAAAGTCTTTTTATCAATATGACATCTTATCAATAGGGTGTTACTGAGTAAAATGAATGGCTTGTATAAATCTTAAACAGATATTTGGCAATGGTCATCATCATCATCCTCACCACCATTTGTTTACGCCCACTGCTGGACAGCAGTATCACCACGATAATGGATCCTATATTCTCTGCAACGGCTTCTCGAATCTTTTGCAGAGAGAGAGACACCTATAAATTAAAAAAAATCAACTTCACACATATTTCGCATATAGACCTTGCTATAGACAGAGGGAACCTTGTAACTTTCAACGTTACGGTTTTTGTTAGAACACACTGCCAGAAACCGGAACGTTAAAAGTTACAAGCTTGTGCCACTGCGGTGCGATGACTTTATATAGATAATATAGGGATGTGGCGAATATCTCTCTATCAAATTTGATTATAAGGATATCTAAATTAGGGAAAAAAATTAGACAAACTACAACTAACGAGGTGGCTTCTTAAATAATTGTGTAGAAAAATTACTATATTACAGTAATATTCAATACATTAAAAACTGTATCATTTAAAAAGGTACAAGTAATGTAAATTATAAAAATATTTAACATTATGGTACATCATGAAAATTCAAACGAATTTTTCTCATGGAATGAATGCCTTATACTAGTCTATCTGAATAAGAAGGTCGGTACACAATAGCAGAGAGGATTACGAGTACTTATATAAAAATAAGTGGCCAAGTTCTCGTATCGTAAGATATATATTAAAGCGCTGCTGTTTTAAAATATTAAATAATTTGTTTCCTTTAATTTTATATGAAAAAAGAAAAAAAATCAGGGAAAAGTTTCCCTGATTTTTTTCTGTTAAAGTTCTTTTATAATATTATGTTAAATTTTAAGTTTCATTCTTTGATTATTAATTCTGTATACGATACAAAGTAAATCGTTCTCAGTTGTTAGTGACTCTTAAAATATTATTTTTTTGTTAGCACGTTTTTCCTGCAAATGGCGAGTTAGGCAGAGATACTTTGTCTCCTTTCCTATAACAGTAGTACTGATAATACTTTCGCCGTCTTTCCTTTAGAATTCAAGACATTGCGTGGTGAGTGATATTAAGAGGTAGATAATTTAATGACTCACTTTGATTTACTAGAGCAAGGATGTGAAAATAATCATTCCTCGGAATGATAATCGAACCAGCAATAGTCACGTATACATACAGTAAAATCCTGTACGCCACCAACTGCGCTACCGTGGTGCCTACATTCTTCATAATTATGATTAAAATATAGAATTTCAATACAATACGTTGTACGTAGCTAGAATATATTCCCTATTTGGCGTAGTTAGTTAATTGAGTGTTCCTTTGTTCCAGCATTCGTCAAAGGACATGCTTAATGTTAATTAGCCGGTCCCCTCATTAATCATAAGTGCGTAATGTCGTCAGCGAACGTGATTTATGTGGTTTTAAGTTGGATATTCCGCTCTAAGTAGCTGTCTTAATTTTACAAAATAGAGAATATATTTAGTTAGCGTTTGTGTTCATTTTAATTGTGAAAATGGTTCGGATGGGGAATGGAGTGTTATAACTCTAGATTTCTCTTTCGTCCTTGCTGTAATGTATAGGTCTTGTAGCTGAAAAAAAATCGAAATTCTGAGGCCATTGTGGCCTCATCGATCGTAGTCGTTCGTTTTCGAGAAAATGAAATATTTAATCTCTTCATTTCCTCGCTCTTGTAATGAGGCAAAGTGTTGAGGTTGAAGAGTTGAGATCCGCCACTCGTCACGCAATGTCTCAAGAATTCGGCGGAAAGTAGGGAACGTAAATGTCTTAATGGAAACGGTCTCTTAATACTAGGTTCCCAGGCTCTCTCTACCTATTAAAAAAACACCTAAATACGCTTATGTTAATATTTACAGAACTTTAATATTTTATTATTAATATTTACTCGATTTTGTCGAACTTTTATATATTTAATATTTGCTTTTCGTAGTTAGTATTTAAAATTTTTGTCTATTTATGTTAGATCTGAATTTTAATTTGTCTTAATGAGTAGAATTCACATACATTATAGCCCTCAAATAACAAACACCGATACATCGAACACCGATAGAATACGAACTTTCTATGACAAACATTTATTTAATTTCTTGTATTTTCTAAATTATAGTTTTTAACTAATAACAGAAAAAAATACAATATACAACAATATTTTTATACAGAAGAATCACCAAATTTATGGTGAGCTCAATTATTCATATCATTTAGTATATGCTCGTTGTACTGAGTTGGCTAAAAATAATGAAAGGCGGCCCTCGCGGCTTCGTGGAGAACGCTTCAAATAAATAACTGAAAACTTTTTCAATTTCACCTCGCGATCCGTAAATTGTGTTTTTCGTTTCAGTAAATCGGAAATGAATAACAAATTTTGGCTTCCATAATCAAGAGAACAAAATTAATTGTGTTTTCTTCGCGTTTCGCTCGTAGCTGCGGAGAAATTGTCTGAATATCTTATGTTCTTTTTTAACTACCCGTTTTTCGGTTCGGTACAATTTGGGTTGGTTTGATGAATTTTAAAATGAGATATCCCTCAAGTTATTCAGTTACTTTATTAATAAACTTAATTTTGTGTTTCGTTTTAATATATAATACTTATCAAAAAACGTATAAAAATTTGGACATAGCGTTCCATAGGTTCCTGCCGCCCACTATGTTCACCTGAACGTATGGATTAGTTGGTCAGAGCGCTTGGACGGTTTCCAAAAAGACACGGGTTCAAATCGCGCTACGTTCAAATTTTATACGTTTTCTTAATAAATATTTTTCTTTGTTAAGTGTGGAGAAACACTTTAAAAAATGTTAAATAATTTTAATATATTGTTAGCGTACTCGTGTAAAAGAGGGTAGATTTAGGTGAAAGAGATGATAAAAGCAGTGTTAATCGGGGGCAGTTGCTTGTTGGCAACGGCCCTTATTGGAAGGAAACTAGTGTGAAGTATTGTTAGTAGGTTATACATATCACTTATTGCAATTACATAGTATCCCTTTCCAAATAGTTTAGAAACATATAGACGATATGTGTGTTTATCGTGTTTTTTTTAAAAACGTTAACCGCTTTTGATTTCTAACAATATAATATTTTTTTTGCAGTGGTTACCATTTCAGTCATTCAGTTAGATGGAGATTTACGGAAAGTGGCTGTCAATGGTTCAAAGCAACACGTAGCGTTGCGTGATATTAAAGAAGTAAGTCCAGAAGTAGATAGATATAGACTGATGATGATAATGATGAATAAATTTAAAGAAAAATCCAAAAGATTATTTCCTTTATATAATTAAATCTTAAGTAATACTTTGAATAAAGGTAAAAATCGTGATCTTTGTTCAACATACATATGCTACAAAAAAAAGTACTCCGTAAATATTTTTAGGTCGGACTTAAGCACGTTTGCCATTTGGATATTTTCCAGAACCTTTTGAATGATTTCGATTCGAATACTCTACATTCAGCTCTATTGTACCAAATCTAAATGTTCTTATTTTCGTGGAATTCAAATGCTTAATTAAGTGATTCTTATGTGTATCTGATAAAAGAAAATATGCAAATTATAATACAATTTACAAGGTTATGATAGCGGTGGCGGTGGTAGGTACGATATTCGGGGGAATAAGATTCGGTACTCAACGCCGAAGTCAATTGCTGTCTAGAATTTGGGAGGTGCGTAAGGAACGGATAGACAGAGACATCTCCGTCATTCCTGAGACATTAGTTCGTCCTTCGCTTTATTCTTACAAATACTATTTACCTAATGTGCAATCTTTCTATGTAATTAATACCCATATCCACGAAATTAATGTGTTTTCTACCATTTAAAATAGAAATTCAAATGTTATCGATATGATAAATTTAATGAAAGTATGTAGTTTTTATTAAATTTACATGAAAATTAAATAAGTCAAATAAATCAGCTTCATCCGTTCAGCATCTATCGCTGTATCCCGCACACAGCAGGGTAGGCAGAGAGAACCTATTGTTAAGACACTCCATTCCCCACTTTCTGCCGAATTCTGGAGGCATTGCGTGTTG
>DWAP01003434.1:0-12041 GCA_018230625.1 Heliconius eleuchia
CCTCGACACCAGAGCGAAGAAATGGAAATATAAATTTAAGTAAACATTTCATCTCAGAACAGGAATAATATTTCAAATTCTAAATACCTAATAATAAAGTGATAACTCAAAGACAGTACAGCCTAAAGCAATCGTTAGCGGAACTTCCGATACATTTTCAAGCAATACTTTAAGCCAAACGGCCAAAACTTATTCGGCAACAACCAAAACTCACTGAACTAGCTAAGTGGAAAGCAACGTGTTGTTTGTTGGCCATCTCCGTTTAATTTATGTTAATGAATAAAATTCTAGGAGCTATGAACAGTTAATTATTGCTTGTTTTTAATACTGCTGCTTTGGACGTTTTTATTCTGTACTTTTTTCTTTTGTTTTATATGAATCTTGTAATTTAATGAATATTTAATGGATAAGAATATGTGGAGTTAAGGGGTACTAAGTTTGTATAATAATATTACACTCATTGGAACGCGTCGGAATACTATATTTTTTTTTTGAGCGGGATACAGCGGGAAGCTGAAAAAAAATTCAAACAATTAAATAAATACAGGTACAAAAGGCGGACTTAAAGCATTCTTTACCAGTCAACCTCGTTATCATCATGGTATCATATGATTTTTTTTAGATATTGTAACGACACAACGCCTCCAACAGCGAGGAGAACAAAAAAATAAACAAAACCAACCAAATACTAAAAAAATATACTATATCTTGAATGTTTAATATTTTCATATTTTGGTAAGAAAATTAGATGAAATTTTCATGAAAAAAATATTTTAGAATTTAAATTGAGCATTTACGCTAGCGAAATTTTGTTGATACCAACATCTAACGAACATTTTAATCAAGTAAATGACTATACATTCAGTATACATCGGTTTTATCCTTTATCTATATATACATATGTTGTATGGACAACATAATATTATTTATGTTTGAAATTACCATTTTAAAGTATGATTATTATATAACTTGTTTGTTCAGCTGGGTAGGCAGATGGAACCTGGGAATCAGAGCGATAAAAAAATTAAAATATTAATTTTTTTATTTCCAAAGTGGGTATCGAACCCATAACCTGTCATGTTTATAATCACAAGCCAATGCTCCTGTGTAAGTTAGTATTTTATTTATAGTTTTACCTTTAAGAGAATATAATCTAGAATTGATACGTGCCTATACATTTAATGATATATAAAATATATATGTTATATTTGTCAATAGGAACCTCATACAATTTACATTTGTGGCTACAAATACCCCTTTATAGTTTGAACATATTCCTACACAGCGAATAGGGAACATTTTTCTTACACCGAGATATGTAAAATATCTAAAACATCGAGTGATTCCAAACCCATCTCTTTCTGTACCCATCCATTACATTTTCAGAAGCTGAAAAACCGAAAAATCGCGCGTAATACCTGAAACATATTGAAAAAATCCCACAGAATGCCTTACTGCGGATTATTCAGGTTTAGGAGATGCGAGGAACAAAAAACGGTTATCCTCGGCTTAGTTTTGGCTCACACAGCTCGGGATATTAACGTAAGAACAGGATCATGGATTTGCAAGAATTTTACACTGCCTGGTCCTTCGTGTGGTGTAGATTTGAATTAGTATTTTTTCAAATGTAACTTCAGAAGATTTTATTGTAAAAGTTTTGTATTATTTTATTTTTTATTTATTTTTGTATAAAAATATGTTTCGCGCAGGTAGGTAAAGGAATCCTGGTGTTAAGACATTCAGTTTTCATTTAATACTCAATTTCTGAGACATACATCTTCATATTGTTACTAGGGCGAAATGTATAAGTATGAGACCGTCGTGGTCCGGTGCTAAATGGGTGTGATTTTAAATGCGACGGTTGTAGGTTTGATTCCCACTTAGGGCATTAAATATTTAATATTTTTATTCCCTTGCTCTAGTACCGAGAAATACGTGAAAAGTAGGGTATAGAATCGTCTGAATGGAAACGAGTCTTAGTGCTCTAGTATCCCTCTTCTTTATGACTGTCATTCTACGTGGGGAATACAACGTGAAGCTAAAAGATAATATATCCTGAATGAGAACGAGTGATCCTAGATCAACAAGTTCCAGAATTACTATTTTCAATATTAACATGCAGAGAATAATATAATATAAGAGGCCAGTCGTGGCGCAGAGGCACAAAGTGTACTGCAAAATCGACTGGTTGTGAGTTCCATCCCCACTCAAGGAAATAAATTATTTAGTTAAATTTATATTTTCATTTCTTTGCTCTGGTGTCAAGTTAAAACCGCGGCGTTGAGTTCCGCTACTCAATGGAGTGTCCTAACACTAAGTGCCCTCTGCCTACTCTGCTGCGTGCGGGATACAGCGTGAAGCTGAAAAAAAAAATACAATATTTTATTTTTGTACATTTTTAGCTTCAAGCGGTTTCCAGCCTACAATATTGTTTCAGCGATAAAACACATTGAGTGGCGAAACTCAACGACGCGATTTATTGTTATACCTTGCTATAGAGCAAGAACGTGAAAGTAAATTAAATTCACCTGAGTAGAAATCGATCCACAGTCGTCGCTTTCATAGTTAGATTCAGTGCCACTGCATCACGACGGCATCGATAAGCATCAGCTGTACTGGCTCCTAATCAATTATTTTTTATATGACTGTACGTATGGTTTTTTGTGCGAAATAGTTTTTTGTTTTGTCTTTTTTGTTTAAGAGTTATGAGGTAACAACCCTTAATATTAAAGTTTATTTTCTCGGTATCTATTAGAGATACCTTAATAGAATTTAAATTAATCAGCTCTCAATTTTTTTTGTGTTGTTGAGATTTGTTCCATATTTTCGATTTTTTGTAACTTATAACATAGGAAGTTAACTAATATATGTATATTTTAGTAGGTATCAAGAAGTTGAATATAAAAATATCCTCAATAAATAACTTTAATCTTTTTACAATTTATAATGTTTCAAAAATTCTGAAAAATATATATATAAAAATAAGCTTATAAGCCATGTTTAATTTAGATTTCATCAAAATATATTTAATATAAAATAAATTTTAACGTTAAGGATTATTACCCTTATAACTTACTCCCTTGTCGTAGGGGTTAGAGACGAATAAAAGAGCGTGTTGCTATTTCAAAGATAAAAGCAATACAACCATATTAAAAATAATTCATTAACAGCCAATGCAGTTTATCCATGCTTATCGGGCTATACCCTTTTTAATTTTGTTAATAACTCATAAAATAGCAATATCAATATCTTTTATAGTAAACTGCTCGAAAAGCAAACAAAAACAAGAAAACCCAAATAAAAGAAGGATTGAAATAAAACATCACAGAAACGTTTCAGAATATTTTTTGTTTATTTTCGTTTTCCAATATCCCATTCAAAACCGACATTCCGACAGTTAGAAAGACTTCGTTCAAACTATTTACAATTATTTATTTATTTAACAAACATAAAGAATTAAATTCTATAAATATGATATTTATAACAAAATTAGCTACTAACATAAATAGATATTAAATATCTATGTAATTAAAATAATCATTAAAAATTTGACTACATAATGATCATTATCATTATATGATCATTATTTAAATTTAAACATAATATTAAAAACAAGCTATAATATGTTTTTGTGATAAGTGACCTACATTGCTCATTGTTGGAAAAATTTAACGATTTAAATCTTAACATACATCTGAAGATAAATATCAAATTGTATCATACAAAAACTTTACAATATTAACGTCGTATTTACAAAGTCTTCCGTAACGGACAAATTTTATTAACTAACACTATAGCTGTCTCAATATTTTTAAAATAAATCATCGTGTAATAATCTACCTTGAAACGAAAAATAAAAAAAAACGTCTAATTATACGAAAAATTAACATAGTATTGAGACGACTATACATTACACTTATCTAATGAAATAATGATAAGATTTTATTTTCGAAACAAATGAACATTGTAGTTTTTTCTTAAACATTGCGACTTACGGCCTTTTAACCGATTCAGCAAGCAATGATCTAAAGAAACTAGTCCTAACACTAGATATCTCCGCAAATAAAAATAAATTAAACAGCATTCTCATCATTACTTCATCAAGAAAAGTGATACATATCTAATAATAAGTTTAATATATCACAATTTTGTGATTATGATTATAGTTACTTCGCCTTCGACTGTACAAATTGATAGGAAAACTATTTGAAACGTCATTACATTCCATTCCAATTGACACTCCCTTTAGCGTATCTTTAACAAACTGTCGCTCATAATAATAAATAATTAAATTTATATCTAATCGTAATTAGAATTACAAAAGAGTTGTTATCAGCTGATTATACAATTTTTACACGACTTATAAATTTCACAACCTTTTAAAATAATTTGCAAATAAATTTTTTAAATATAAATTTATACAAACGTGTCCACAAACAAAAATGAAATAGAATGAGCCTAACCTTCCATTATGTAGTACAAATTATTTATTAAATTTAAGTTTAGAGTACTAGTGGGATGTTAGTGATGTTATTTACAATAAATTTACAAACAAACCGTAACTAAGTCCAATATTTCGTTATTCCTAACTATTTAGGTAATTAAAATTAGGTATAACAGTTTCGGCAAATTCAGATGTTGTCTTTGTTATGTAAATTTCCGATAATCCTATCATTTAAGTTAGTAAGGGATCCTAAACAATATGTTTTATAAACAGTAAAATTACATGAATCTGTTTTATATTTATAACTCTCATAATACTTATTAAACATTAAAATACATTGTTTAATTTGTGACTTAGATGAAATTAAAAAGTAAGTAGCACTAAAATATAATAATAGTAACAAATAAAATATTTTAAGATTCAATTAACAATATAAAAAAAAACTAAGAAACAGAAACGTAGATAATCACAAACATAAACAGTGTAACAACCATAAATAGTGACAACCGAAGTGTGACAATCACAAATAGTGACAACCGAACTGTTCGTACAAATCACGAATCGCCGAAACTCACCTCATCTACTCGTATTTACATATCCTATAGCTGCGTGGTCTGTCAGAGCGGGGTGTCGCGCGGGGGGTGGGGAAGTGGATGGGTGCGCGGGAGTGTGCGTAAATGTTGCATGGGGATGCAACGGTCGCTAGTACCAGTGTTGCGTGGCAGCGTGCAAGAGCCGGCGAACCCCGCTGGTGGTGGTATACCCGGTGTTTGTGTCTATAAACATAAGTATTTATATATAGTATAAGATACTTCAATTTTATTATGTGATGTTATGTTATTCATTGTACAAAATAAAATTTGTAATAATATAATATGAAAAGGTTAGTTGATAAAGGTGGGCTTATTGCTAAAAGATTTTTTTTCTAGCAAGCCAGTGGAAGTGGATGTGTATCAAACGATGGGGAGAGAGTATAAAGTTATATGTTCATATTACATTCATTAAATAAATCCAAATTAAGTTTTGAAGAACTCCTGGAAATAACATGGTAAACAAAAAAGTGTTAAGACGTTTTTTTTAATTCTACCCATATTTAATAAACAAAGAAACTTATGTTATTGTTTAATTATCTATATGCTTAATTTGCTATGATTTTTTGTGTCTTTTTTTATTACGTTAGTAAGTACTATGCTTTTCGTATAAGAAGCTAACATTAAGTGAATGCTATAATACAAAGTCACTAAGTGTTATCATATTAGAGATATTCTGTTTCTGTTATGAATTGGTAAAATAAAAGAACTTATTGTATCGAAATTATGTTTTTATCAAAGGATCGTAGGTTTGATGGCCGCTTTTTCCGCATTTAAGGAGATATTTGTGGTGTATATGATCTAATGATAAAATATCAAATAATTAGGGTTTTGGTGGTTAAATGAAAATGATTATATTTATTTTAATTCCAACTTCAAACGCAAAATATTGTTAATTATGCAGTACGCAGGATGCAGAGTGTCTTACTTAACACTAGGTTCCTTCTGCCTACTTTACTATATTCATACAAATAAAGAAAAAATAATTAAAATAAAAAAAAAACAATGTAAAATTGTATTCCCAAAGTGTAAGACAAAAAAACATCTATATTTGAAAAAGCATCAATTATCATATATTATTATATTCATACACATATATTTAATTTATGATATATTAACACGTCAGTAGTAATCATAGCACAATTTGCATAAGATCCGACTATGAAATCCCAATATTTAGTTAAAATTTAACTTAACTCCTCATTCGCGCGCCGGATTAAGAAACTTTGCGCAGAAATAGTTTTAGTTAAAATTTTTAAATACAATATATATTCATTATTAACTTAATTTTGTAATAAAATTTAATGACAATTCACAAAGTATAGGTTTTTAGTTTCACGTATTGTAAATTCAACTATTTATAAAGGGAATAATTTAGAATGTTCAGTACTATTTTTAATTAAGGTAACCCGATGTTTCGAACAATATGCAGTAGTTCGTGGTCATGGATGCACTGAGATAAAGTTCGTGTGTCGTTTGTCGTTTAATATATCAAACTACAGTAGGTACTAGTGCTCCACTGCTAATAAATTCAAAAACTAAGCTAAAATGCAGATTTCTTTACTGTATCAAGGTGTAATTTAAGATAAATTTTATTTTATTTTATTTTTTTATATAAAATTTTTTATACAAACCAAAAAATATGATGTATACATATTTGTATATGTAATATTTTTGGACTACTGCAAATATTATGTATACATAATATTTTTTACTAGCTCCCTCTCTGACCCTACTATGCGAAAAAGGATAAAGCGCCTGGTTTTTCGGTTCTAAAACAAAAAATAAAAAAATTATTAACTTTAAAATTTTAGAACCAAAAAAAACCAGGCGCTTAATCCTTTTTCGCATAGCAGGGAAAGAGAGGGAACCTAGTGCGTCTTCTAGTTTCCACTAAATTTTCGACATTGCGTGTTGAATGGCAGAATTCAATGCCACAATTTGTTTGACCAGAGCGGGAAAAAAAGTTATGGCCATTAATAAAAAAAAATCATAACTGACTGGAAACATTTACTCAGATGTTGTCCAACTACGTCACACGGCTTCAATATATGACTGTCTGTATACATAATATTATTCAAATAAATCATTAAGGCATTTAAAATTTACCATTTTTTAATAAAATAAAGTTGTATAAATATAAATACATTAACTGACCTACATGTTACATGTTGCATATGAAAAATGAATGAAATTTAACCTTTTTTTTTCTGATGAATAAAGGATATTCATTAATGATGAATGCTTATTTTTAACGTTCGCATTGCGGGTTCTCAATCCCAGTATTTCATCATTTTCTTTTTATTGTGTTAATTTCGAACTACTTATTAAATGTATGTTATATAAAAATCTCTCTGACCCTAGGGGGGTACCCTTGGGATAAAGCGTGAAGTTAAGTGAAGTATATATAAAAATAAGTAAAATCTAGTATTATCCACACATTTTTATATCTATAGTGCTTTTTCTATATTTTCAATTAACTTAGCACAACTTATTATATGGGATCATGCTATGTGCAATAAAACCAAAACGTGTTAATGTGTCAATAGAATCAATCTAATTTTACTCTTTTTAAGCGACTTCTTATATATGTAACAAATCACTATAGCAACGCACGCATACAAAAATAAATAACTTATTTATACTATGACTGCGTCAGGCGGCCATGTTGGCTGTCGAGTTTGAATGTGATGATGGAATGGGGGTACGTGTCTGTAGTAAACCTGGTGAAAGTAATATCTTTGTGATTGAACTATAAAAAAAATATTTTGTGACTGATTATTCGGTTACGTTTTTTATAACATGATATGTAGATAGAATTTCGTCTCTAATTTTTGTTTTTATTTTCGTATTTAACTAAAGTTGGTTATAAAACAAATTTAAAACAATAATTACAAACAATAAGTTATTACATCCATTCAGTATTTTATATCGAATCAGCTTCACGCTTTATACCGTACACAGCAGGGTAGGCAGTATTTTAAATTTAATTTAATAAATAAAACAAACATATTTTTTCATTAGTCTCTCAGAATTTGTAGCTTTTGATTCGTAAAGTGATGGACACTCACTTTACAAATCAATCATTTGATCTTCTTTCTTTATCACCATCATTTTCCATCTATCATTGAATTCATATATAACTTAATCCTAAGGTATTCGAACCCATAACACAAAAAACCACATTTCTTTACTTACATTATT
The DNA here is from genome assembly GCA_018230625.1 of Heliconius eleuchia. Lineage (NCBI taxonomy): Eukaryota > Metazoa > Arthropoda > Insecta > Lepidoptera > Nymphalidae > Heliconius > Heliconius eleuchia. Next base: position 8,239 of record DWAP01003434.1, read on the forward strand.
GTCATGAACAGGCGGATGCGAAGGCGCAGTCCTTAATGGGCAGTAACCAGGTATGCTTCCTCTAACACCAGCAATACTCCCTCGTGGACGACTATTGGGAGGCGATATTGTAGACACTTGCTGTTGTCGGTAGTAGTCTAAGTGAGCAAGACCAGTGTCTTGAAGGAGGGTTATCTGTTTAGAAATAATTTTGTTATAGTTCTGAGGTATTTATTGGTGCTGTTTCTAAGAATGTAAATCAGTTCATTTTGGTTGTACTTTTTTTGTATGTAAATGATTTTTTATAGATTCTTCTAGTTTGGAATACTGTAAAATATGTGTATTTTAAAGAGTAAAAAATATAATAAAAAGTGTATTTTTCATCATTTTGGAATTTAGAAATTCTATAGATGCATAAAATGGCTATTATGCGTAACCATCATACCCACATCTCTCGGCGCAGTGGTACATAAAAGTTACAGGTATATCTATAATAATACAAACTTAAATAAACAAATATACGAAATCAGTAATCAAGAAAACAAACCTGCATATTATGATCTGTATCCGACGGTATTATATCAGGGTTTCTATCATCACTTTCACTATCGTCCTTCTCCCGCAGTTTATCTGGTGAAGCTGGTTGGGACGGTGGAGGCGCAGATCTTGGTTTTCGTTTAGCACATTTCTGTCTGACTGCTATCATGAATAAAACCAGTACAACCATGAGGACGCCCCCTCCACCTACTGCGGCAGACATTGCCCCCGACATTTGGAAAGCAGTTCTTGGCAAATCTGTTTTAAAAATTATCTTAATTAGTCTTATATAGTATGTATTAATATAAATAAAAATTTAATTGAATGATTATTTACTGACATTGCCATTCTCATCATATATAGTATTTTTTTTTGCAAGATTAAGATATGTAAAAACCTTACTTTTGAGTGATGACATTATAATATATGCATCGAGATACTATAACTTATATAGTAATTAAAGAGAACAAATAGCTTAGGAGATGCAATGTTAATATTTCAGATTATGTTAAGGATCGAACAATTTTACCTTATTTTACTATCAATATTTTTTTACCTAAGCTCTTATCGTGAACATGATGTTTTTCTGGAGGTCTCAAAGTACTGGCTCGTAATGGGTAAGGATCTCCACGACCTTTAGCGTTGTACGCTAAAACTGCAGCAGCATACGTTCTTCCGGGAACCAAACCCACTGCTGTAAATCTTGGTACTGCGCTTGATACATTAGCTACTATTTCCTAATTAACAAAAATATATCATTATTTTACTTATTTCCTAACATATTTTATATTTACAAAAATGTATTGCTTATTTATAAATTCTATATTGCTTATGAAGTCATCATGGCCTAATGGGGCAATGATTGCATAAACGAAAATTGTAGCTTTGATATTAATTCTATAGAGTGATTCATATTTCAATTACTTTTATTTCCTAAGGTTGTGTTTCACTATATAACACTCAACTTCTACAAAATAGAGATTCTATATCCGATCTGTTAGTCATTAGATATTAAATAAAAAAAATATTCCTAATTTTAATTTATTTACTTACCTGTGTTACAATTTCTCTAACTTCTAATAAAAATGATTGAGGCATTCCTCCGTTGAATCCTTCTGAGCATCGAACCCCAAATGACGTGAGGGAAGCATTTACCACTGTACAGTTGTGTACTTGGTCTGGCCGACCTGAAAGAAAATAGTTTTTGCAATATACACCATAAAACATTAAGGCTGTCGTGGTGCAACGGAAAATCGTCTGTCTGTAAAGTCGTGGACGCAATTGTAAGAATGATTTAAAAAAAATAAAACTGAATTCATAAATTAATGACATTTTCATTTCCTATGCCACTCATCACGTTATGTATAGAAAATTGGGCGGAAAGTGATGCATCAGCATGGTACTGATGATGAAGCTGGATGAGTAATGGAACTCTTTAGATGTTTCTAGTAAACCACTTGAGTTTAAGTTTATAGCTCCCAACATATAAGCACTATTATTTGAAGTAGTGTGTTTTTTAAATATATTTTGACGTAATATCGTCTTATAAATTGATATTGACTGAGGCCAGTCGTGGCGCAGGAGCACAAAGTGTGATTGTAAAACCAACTGGTTGTGGGTTCGATCCCCACTCGATCTCCACTCCCCAAAAATTCGGCAGACAGTTGGGAATGGAGTGTCTTAACACTAGGTTCCCTCTGCCTACTCTGCAGGGTGCGGGATACGGCATGAAGCTGATAAATTGATAAACGTCGGCTCCACCCATGAAAAGACATGACTCAATGTCCCGTTCCGCCTAAGCTGAGTGTGAAAATGAAAGCGCGGAACAAACGATAGATGGGCACAATCGGCCTTGTATTGAATCTGGGTAATTTAAGCAAAAACATATTTGAATTAACGAATGTAAATAAATATTAATTTATCATGCAAAGAATTATTTAATTTAAAATTATTATAATTCAATTCAATTAATTAAAGTATGCAATATTTAATTAATGTTTCTAGTAAACCACTCGAGTTTTACGTTATCACGTAAAATTATAGTCTGTAAGCCGACTTTAGAGATAATTTATTCCTATCTATTATTAATTTAAATGATAGCCCTAAAAGGTTAGCAACCTACAACCTTCTTTTCGAGTAACCACTTCATAACATACTAAAAATATCGTATATTATATTACTTTCATAATATTTCAAATAGCTTCCAAGACAGAGGAGGGAGGAGCCCTCGAATAAATGGCGAAGTATGTGATAAATGTATTCTTCTCATTAGCTATGCCATATATTCACTTGATTTAATGTTAATGGCTGATCTCGTGCCAAGTATCTAACTTCTAAAGAAATTATTCTAATACATTTAGAAATATTGAAAGAATTGGTGTGGAGTGTTCTTTAATGTTGAGATGTTTTTTTTCCTTATATTAGCAAGTGGGTATGTAAATTCGGATTTCATGTTAAGTTATTATTTTTTGTGTAATTTTTTTTGTAGCATCACGCTGTAACCTGCATATAGCAGTGTAGTGTATAGGCACTCCTAATTTACGAGTCACTATGAGTCGTCGTATGTCGTCGTCAAATGGGAACGAACCCGACACCGTTGCGCTTACAGTCAGACACTGTGCTACGAAGATCTCAGAGAGAAAAATAATAATAAAAATCAACTTACCCGCAGCAATAATATGATATACACACGGCACCCTCTGCTTTCCTATTCTATTGTTGGCCCAACAAAGTAATGTTCCGTAGTCCATTTCAGTGTGAGGCGTGTAAGTGACAGTGGAACTGGTGCCAGATCTTGAGACGTATGTGTCGCTCACTTCGTTACTGTTGGCTGTGTTGTTGAATGTCCATCGGAACTGTCACCACAAGGAATTTATAATTTAAACAATAATTATAAAATTTTGTTCGTGTGAACTTAAGACCTATAATATTTAACAAAAAAAAATCGACCTCTTATATTTCAACCGGAACCCATAATCAGAACCTAACCAAACCTTACCAAAAAAAAAAAGAATGATCGAAATCGCTTAGCGGAATATTGAGTTGTTTGTCCATTTGTACATACCATTGTCAAAAATGGACCAAATTATAATAGGACCACACGGGAAGACCTTTCAGGTAAAAAAGAATCACGAAAACCGGTTCACCGATTCAAAAGTTCTGAGGTAACAAACAAAAAACAAAGTCACATGCGTGTCGTGTATGCATCATAGGTGTAACTTTTAAGTTGTTTCGGCTTAGAATAGGATCATCCTGGTACTGGTGGTGTCGTAAGAGGCGACTAAAGT
>DWAP01003435.1:0-12037 GCA_018230625.1 Heliconius eleuchia
ATATCGTTATAAAAATACGTTTAAAAATAAAAAAAAACACGCATCCGAAAGCAGGACAAGGGTTCAAGCCATCGACGGCTAGGATTACCTCTTCACAAAACGCGCCATCTAAGTTATGTATTATAGCCTAAAAGTCCTCGAAAAACTAACTACCAAATAAAAATTTTCAATTTGAACAAGTAGTTCCTGAGATACGCGCGTTCAAAAAAGTTTTCAAGATACTTAGCGAAATGTCACTTTCTCTCTCTTTTTATTGACTTGTCTGTGAATATTATAAGCCACAATATTATAACTGAAACATATAACTATCACGCATATTTTAATTACACACTTCAATATTATAACAAGTGGAATATTTTAAAAAATTAAAGCTGATAATTACTGTGAAGAGAGAGAGGTGCATTTTCAATATCGATAGATAATTAAAAAATATTTTTTTATATTTTGAGATCAGTCGTGGCGCAAGGGAACAAGCTAACTACACAGGATCTTTTAGGTTTTATATTGTAACGAAAGTCTGACCGCTTTCGGCTCAACCTTTATTAGATGAAGAACGGCGTTAAATTCTGGCATTTAATGAAAAGCGAGAAACGAAGTGTTATGACACTAAGTTCCTTCTGTCTACCCTGCTGCCTGCGGGCTAAAGCGTGAAAAAAAAATATTTTAAATATTTTAAATTGACTGGTTGTGGGTTCAATGGCTACTCGCTCTGGTGTCGAGGCGAGGGTGGCGTTGAGTTCTCCCACTTAACGCACAATGCCTCCAGAATTCGGCAGAATGTGAGGAACAGAGTGTCTTGACACTAGGTTCCCTCTGCCTACCCTGTTGCTTGGAATGAAAATGGATACAGTGATTTAAATAATTTACGATAAGTAAAGAATATTTGTAAAAAGGAAAAGCCCGACTGCAGAAAACTAAAAAGAAAATATACAAGTCCAATAGTTTATTAGGATTAACATTCGGGACCTTTTTAAATTGTGCGGGGTTCCTGGTAAAGATTTTATTGATTGAAGAATTACTTATAGGTTTGTTTTGTCATACGGAACCCAAAAAATATCTGAAATACTCTCATAAAGAATAATATATTTATTATTTATTGTTATTTAAATCGAACGCCGTTTACAATGATTTTTTTTGACAAACTAATAAAGAGAAAACTACTGATGCCACTAAATGCTTGTGAAAATTTGAAACACGATAACGAATATGTCTTATTCCAGTTTTACCCGCATACTCAGCTTTAGGCTAAGTTACTATATAAGGTGATTAATGTCTGAGAAGAACCTTGATTTTTTTATATTTTTTTAAATCAAAGTTTCAAATGAGTCGAAATAAAAAAACCTTTTTTATTAGATTGTTAATCTAGAATTTAGTTATAAAAAGCAGTGGTTATATCTACCTACCCTACAATACTTAATAAAGGCCGAAGATGGGAAAAATACTATCCACACTACACATACACAACACTATAATTAACGAGGTAATTATTGCGGAATATAAAACCACAATACGCCTATTTAATTACTTAATTCCTATCACTAGTGGAAAGCATCAACATGTTTTCGTATATTTCTAGCAAACTTGAAAATCCAGACTTTCCTCTTTTAGGACCTAATTTAAATGCCTTAAAATTCTGGGGATTACTATTACCAGATAATCGTCTTAAAAGATTTCTTTACATATTTTTACATTTCACAGTAATTGTTTTCACAGCAACCGAATATGCTGAGATTTGGTTTGTTAAATATGACATGAATTTAACACTGACGAACTTAAAAATAACACTTTTGGCAACAGTGAGTGTAAGCAAAGTGACCAGTTTTTTGATTCGGCAGAAACATTGGAGAGATATAATCGATTATGTTAACAGAGCTGACAAGGTTCAGAGAGGAGATTCAGAAGTTAAAGACACAATTATCAACAAATATACCAGCTACAGTAGAAAAATTACCTATTTTTACTGGATTCTTATGTATACAACGGTAATAATAGTCATGAGTCAACCAATTTTCAAGTATATTCTGTCTGAAAATTATAGAAATAACATAAAAAATGGTACAGAAGATTATGCCCAAGTTGTCAGTTCTTGGGTACCATTTGATAAAAATTCTCCGATTGGGCATATTTTTGCTTGCATATATCAAAGCTACGCTGCTATTTACGGCGGTGGTTGGATCACCTCGTTCGATACAAACGCAATAACAATTATGGTGTTTTTCAAAGGTGAACTGGAAATGTTGAAAATTGATAGCGGCAATGTCTGTAGATCAGAAAACTTGGTTGACGACAGAAAGGGATTTTATGATAAGTTTAAAAATTGTCACAACAGGCACGTAGAATTAATAAAGTAAGTATTTTTGAACATTTTGTTCATAATTATGGTAGTTTGATTCACTTATTTTACCTTGAATGTGTAGACTGTTGTTTTAAAACTGATTTATAGTCTATGCGTTGTAAAAAAACTTTAGCTAATTTAATTATAAGCTATTTCAAATAGTAAAAAAGTCTACATTTAGTATTTGTTGTTTAAACATATTATATATATATATATATATATATATATATATTTAAGCAACAATTGGCAATATTTTATTTGATTTTAATTTTTATGTTCGACATTTGTAAAATTTATACCTTATTTTGTATTTGCAAAATAAGAGATTATTGTTAGAAAGTTATAAGGTACGCAAGAATAAATAAAGTTCAGTGTCGGAATATACTGTTTACAATGTACGATTAAATTTAAATGATGTTTTAAATATACATATGCTAGTTTTGCATTTGAACCAACATTAAATAGCAATCTTAAATTTTCCAGGTTGTACGTGTGAATCGGTTTTGCATTTTCCGTTTATTATAGATTTATCGCTTCATTCTATAACTATTTTTCGAACTCACTACCACTGCTTTCAACCAAGCATATACCATGTCCAGCACCATAGTATAAAGCATATGAAGAACTATAATTATATCCTACTAAAATATCAAGAGATTGAAACTTATACAAACATGTTTAAAATTCCCAGAAGATAGTTAATCTTATGATTACTTAATCTTATATAAATAGATATCAAAGTCCTATATTTATAGACGTAGTCAAAGTAAACTAATTCAATGAAATAAACACTAAAGCACTGATATTTTAACTAAAATGGCTTAATTTTACTGAACTTTATAAATGAATACGGATTTTAACGAAGTCGTAATGCAGCTTGTAGTGCGAATTGCACTTAGTAGCTTTAGTTAAAAAAAATATTTAATATACTTTTAAAATACATTTTTTGAACAGAACAAGTAAGTTATTTAGATTAAAGAAATATTAATCAAATCAACTGTATGCAATAAAAATAAATTCTACAACCACAAATCAGTAATTAATTTTGCATCGATGTCTGCTAGAGGCAATCATTCCTCGACACCACGCAACGTGGCGACTTGCTACGTTTCATTTTCGTAGAGTTACATAGGGAAACGCGATTGGCCCCTTCTGATATATAAATATGGCAGCATCAACCAAAAATAAGTAAGACCAAGTATGACAAACATTTAATAAAAATCAGTGGTGATTTAAAGATGTTTCTATATAAACTTTCAACCCCTTATTGGAACCCTTAGGGGGTGAATTCTAAAAAACCAATGAAATAATTTAAAGAGTTTAAATTTCAAATTTTATAAAAATAAATCCATGCTAACTTTCAATCCCTATTTCATCCCTTTAGGGTTGAAATTTTTCAAAATCCTTTCTTAGTGTATGTTCAGATTATAAGAATAAACATCTGTCCAAATTTCACGTTTCTACGCACAGCGGTTACGGCTGTGTGTACGTCTTACCTCAGTCAGTCAGGTACATGTCCTTTTATGTATATAGATGAAATTGAGTCTATTCCTTATTTCATAATAATGCCGTCTGCTTACCCTGCTATTGCTGCGGGGCACAATGTGAAGCTGAAAAACAATATAATTATAGTCTAAATGCCAAGACACCTAGTGTAAATACGCTCCCGTACCTACTTTCCATTGAATTTTCGAGTCATCGTTTATTGAGTGGCGGAACCCAACGCCGTGGTTTGTCTTGTAACCAGAGAGCTAATCAAACCTACCTAACGTTTACCCCGTTACGTATACAGTTGTGCAACTTTCTATCAAGGGCTTTTATTAAAAATATTTATAAATTTCCACGTGCCAAAGTAAAGTATTTTACCTAAGTACTCTATTAACAGTTAACATAATAGAATAATTTGTATATACTTATAAAACAAACAAGTTATAATTTTAATACTAAGTTCGATTTAAATTTCACACCCGACTGTAATTATTTAAATAATTATAAAATAAATTGAATAGAATAATATATCAAATAATATTATGTTTCAGAAGAGACCAATTTTGTTAGGTGATGGGAAAAGGTTTTAAATTGGATATATTATAGGTAGATTTAAAATATTTCTGTTATTTTAAGTGCGTTTGTATATATATATTATATTTTATATTAATATTTATTAATTTTTTGCAGCTTCACGCTGTATCCCGGATATAGCGGGGTAGACAGAGAGTTAATAAATTTTTGAGTCCTTGCATGTTATCATCTACAGATATTACCGATTATTTATAAAAAATCTGTGATATCTGTGCCTAATATAAAAAAATATCTTAGATCACAAGTCATTGTGGTGTGAAAATAATATAAATATATAGATGTAATGGTCACACTACATCCTACACTACTACACGGAGTTAATCATATACAGTGTAAATAATTTAAAAAATATGATGCAAAAATATTAATTTCACATCACTATTCGCAAATAACACTTATATATATACTATTTTGTTGAAGTAAATACAATTCCAGTTAACAATTTCCCAACAATATAACACAATGATATCGGATTTAAATAACAATAAAACATTAGTAAGACCAAAATATTTACTAGGTCTAAATGTAACTTTACTGAAGATATCAGGCTTATTGCCGATAAACGGTAAAATTCACATAAAACATAGAATACTACATTACTTGACAGCGTTTTTTGTAATCACTCAGTACATAGAAATATATATAACCAGAAATGATGTTCTCAAATTGTTACGAAATATAAAGTATTCAATGCTCAGTTCAGTGATAATGGTGAAGGCAACATCATTTTTGTTTTGACAAAAAAATTGGATAAGCATAATAGATTTTGTGAATGAAGTTTATTTAGAAAGATATAAATCAGAAGACGCTAAATCGATCAAAATAAGTGAGAACTTATTTAAATATTGCATGTTTATAACAAAATTTTACTGTTATCTAACAATTTGTACAGTTGTAATGGTGATCATACATCCGATTGCCGAATATTATCTAACTTATACTGAAGATAAATCAGCATATCGAGACGATTTTATTGATGATACAGAGAAGTATATACTGATTGCCCCATCTTGGGTGCCATTTGATAGAAACAATCTAATAGTATATCTGGGACAATTTTCTTATCAAGCTTATGCAACTATACATACAGGAATAATTATGGCCACTTTTGATACCTGTGCAGTTTGTATAATGGTGTTTTTTCGTGGAGAATTTGAATTACTCAAGATAGATAGCCAAAATTTATTTGGTACTGTTGATGCTCCTACCAGTACGGAGAATGCTAGATTTCAAATGACTAAATGTCATAAACGATGTAATGATTTGAAAAAGTAAGTAAAACGTTTACATTCAGACGCTATGCCGCGTTAGTCATTTAGAATAAGTAGCGTTCATGAATCACCACGTAGTAGTTGAAAGACTAATCATATCGTAGATTTTTGCCATTCAATACGCCATGTCTCGAAAAAGGGTGATGACAATTGATTAGGGAATGGAGTTCCTTAACATTAGATTCTCCTTGCTCACCCTTCTAGAAAGCTTAAATAAATATTTTCCTTCGTTTGTTTTCTTTATATAATATAATCTGTGTACAAGTTAAAGGTAAATGCAATAGTTGTGCTTTCAATTCTAGCAGCAAGTACAAAACAGAATAAAAAAGATGGAACGGAATAGATAAAAAGTTAAAAGATTAAAGATAAAAAGTTTAATAACTACATACATATACATACATTATTATATAACTCATAGCATTGTAATTATATAAATTTCAGCATATAATTGAAATATTATAATGAATATGAAATTCATTCGAAATTTCACATTGCGCTACTGCAATTATATAAGTCATTATAAATTGGTATCACATTAAATATATATTAATTAATATGTCTTATAGCAGGTAAAAGGTATTTATTTGGTGATGGGAAACGAATATATTTTCATTCGATTTCTATATTTTGAGTAAATTTATGACATTAGAACGGTTTTGAGTATATCAAACTAAAAATAACAAAAAAAAACTAATATTTCATTAAAACAACTGGTTAAGTGCGAGTTGAACTAGCTCACTGAGGTTTCCGTACTAATTCGAGAATTGTAAGTCAACAAGTATACATAAAACTCATAAAGATTGATAAACCTGAGTTTGCAAGCACATATACACTTATTTCTTTTGAAATCATGTGCAATATAAGTTTGTATGCTTATCTATGAAATACCTGTAAATTTTCACATTTCAGATTTTTATCTCTATTTGTACTGTCAGTTTTAACTTTGTGCCCAATTTCATAACTTTTTCTGGTTCTGTAAATAAGCTCGAAACTCGCTAAGAAAATATATTAAATTTATAAAATTAGCTTGAGTTGCAATGTAGCTGATAACCATACATATAATTTTAAAAAATCGAAATATATTGATATTTTGCCTGCAGAATTCGGCAGAAAGTGGGGCACGGAGTGTCTTAATACTAGGTTCCCTCTGCTTACCCTGCAGTGTGCGGGATACAGCGTGAAGCTGATTTTTATTGATATTTTTTTACTAGCATAATATCTACAACGCACATTTTTGTATTTTTTGCCTTTAAAATTACTTATATTATATTACTTTCAAATTAAATTACTTTCACGACACTATTTTCCATATAACTTATAAGTATATATGATAGAACTGCATAAAAGCGAAGTAAGTCCTCGATAAGTTACCATCATTAATATTCGTTCACATTAAAATGACGTCACTAATAACAAAATTTCATTCCGCTTTGGAAGATTCCAACTATCCACTAATTGGTCGTAATGTTAAATTATTAAAAATGTCATATCTATTACCAGAATCACCTGAATATAGACCCGCTGTAAGAACGAAAGCAGGAATATTGTTATCGTTTATGGTATTCTTTGCATTAACACAAGTAACTGAAGCATTTATAAGCATATTAAATATAGTAAAATTTTTAAGAAATATGAAATATGTCTTGATGAGCACAATGATTATTGCGAAAGTGTCTTCTTACATGCTATGGCAAAACAGATGGGAAAGTATTATTCAATTTGTAAACGAAATAACCGTGGATAGATTAAAAACTGATGATCAAATATCAATTAAAATTAACAAGAAAATTTTAAAATATTGTAAAATTATAATTTATATGTACATATATTTGACATCAGCTACTGCATTTTTTGTATTGATTCAACCAATATTAATATACTGTCTAAGAATGTATTCATCGCTGGAGGATGATTTGGATAAATATATACCCATTACCAATACTTGGGTACCATTTGACAAAGACAATCTGATAGTGTACTTGTTGAGCATGCTTCTTCAGATATATGCAACGATTTACTCTTTAGTATATATTGTGGCGTTTGATGCGAATGCTGTATCCACGATGGTTTTTTTTCGTGGTGAACTAGAACTGCTGAGGAGAGATTCCCAGATTTTATTCGGAACAAATAGTTTGGTAAATGAAGAAAAGGCTAGAGTAAATTTAAGTAAATGTCAAAAACGGCATCAGGACTTGGTGAAGTAAGAATTCAAATAGTATTTTTAAACTTATATTTGATTTTCCATATTTTATGGAATAAATAATTTGTGGTACTGTTAATAAATTAATAATGTTTAATGTAATTATTAGAATAACCTCCTTACAACCTTAAGTTGAGGTCAGTCGTGGGGTAGAAGCACAAACGTACAACTGTAAACGCGACAGGTTGTGGATTTGATTTTTATCTATATACTTATATAGTTCTCAAAAAACCTTACAAAGTACACAAAATTTTCGTTTTGCACAAAGGAACTTTCAAATTATTATCATAGAAATCTGTTCGTTATACTTAACTCCAATTATAGGCCTAAGTGTAATGCTATAAATTCAGTTACCTTATAAATCATCAGACTTATCAAACAATCATAGAATGATAATAATTTGTACAACATATGCAAACATCATAACATAGCTAAAATATTTATTTCAATAGAGACTCAAACGTGCTTTTATCCGCTTAAATTTATTGTTATATTATTGCCTAATTATGCAAAATCTCAATATAATTTGTAGTAATGAATATTCTGATGTAATATATAAGTGTAATATTCTGATGTACGTACATATATATAATATATTATTTTAAAGTTTTATCTTAATCCATTCAGTAGCTATATGCGTGTAAATGAAACAAACATACATACATCCATCCATCCTCACATTTATGTATGTGCTATAGTTATATTTAAAACTGTCTGTGGCACACTGGATAGCTGACCTTCAGTAAATACAATGGTTGTGGAATCGTCATTTGGAAAAATTATTATATTTTAATTATTTTGATTCTATCCAACTAAATACATATCATTAAGTTTTAAATATTTTATCTATTCATTTCCCACTTCATTTCATTTTCGTAACGAAGAAAAGCGTAGCGTTAAGCTCCGTCACTAATTCTTGCTGGTTTCTAGAGAATTCAGTGAAAGGTAAACGAATATGTCTTAATGAGAATGGAGTGTCTTAACACTAGGCTCCTAATTTTAAATTCCTTCTGCCGACCCTTCAATGTGCGGGATCCAGTATAAATTTAAAAAAATCCATTCCTTCGCCGTAGTAGACAAAGCGTGCATAGAGTTACACCACTTAGCACGCAATATTTTGAAAACTGGACGAAAATGGAGGAACGGAGTGCCTTAACGCTACAAATAAAAGTGTAGCGATTACTGGCTAGGTATATGTTTCACAGTACATAAAAGATATGGGTTATAATTTTTTTAAGCATAAACAATATTTTCATTATCATCTTGTTCCAGGTACGTCAAGTTATTCGATTCTTGTCTTTCACCGATTATGCTGCTATACGTGATCGTGTGCTCCGTTATGCTGTGTGCAACTGCTTATCAATTGACAGTATGTAATGTGAAATTTTACTCACCCCCTTCTTACCATTTTTTACGATAAAAGAAAAGAAAAATAAGAAGCTATAAAAAAATACAAATTAGGGACTTTTTATAGCTTTATCCTGAATACCGCATTAAGCAGGGTAGGCAGAGGACCTAGTGTTAAGACACTCCGCTTCCCCGTTCTATCATTCCCCGGAGTGGGGCTCGACCACAAAATTTTCACACTAGGTATCCCTCTCAGTAAAAAAACGTGAAGCTGTTATTAATATTCATTATTTCTTAGGTAGAAACGAATGCAATGCAGAAGCTTATCACTGCTGAATATCTTATATTTGGAGTGTCACAACTGTTCATGTTTTGTTGGCACAGTAATGAAGTGCTTTACGTTGTAAGTATTTTTATTAATACTTGTTAAATATTTATGAAATTATGTACTTACTCTATTTATGTAGTTTAATAAATGTTGAGCCGTTAGACAAAGTCAAAATTAAATATTTATATTTTTTTGAATCTCAAATAATAGACCTCAGGTAATTATTTGAAGCCAGTCGTAGCGCAAGGGCACACGCGTGTGACTGCAAACTCGACAGGTTTTGGTTTTTATTTCCACTTCTATTTTCTTCTGTTATTCAAAAACGTTTTCGTCTTTAACCAACAGAAGATTTGGAGAAATTCCAAAAGAAACAAAAAAAAATCCTTTCTATATCTCATACTTCCTATATTTTTTGCAGAGTAAAGATTTATCTCTAGGCCCCTATGAAAGCATGTGGTGGACACGTAGCGTCTCCGAGCAAAAGGATATAAGTATTCTTACAGATCAATTCAATAAGGAAATAGTATTCAGCGCCGGCCCTTTTACTAACATTACTGTTGCTACTTTTATTAGCGTAAGTTAATATAAATAAAAAAAATCAGCTTCACGCTTTATCCCGTGAATAGTGCTAGTGCTAAGACACTCCGTTCCCTACAAGTTAATAGTTTTATTAGGTTTAAACGGTATCCTGCATATGTCATACCAGAGAGAGTCAAGTGTTAAAAACTCTGTTCCCCATTTTTCGTCCAATTTTACGGACATTGCGGGTTATTAAAAGTTTTAAGATGAAGATAAGCTAAATATATCTTTTTTTTAATTTCACTTAATTACCATATTAAAATATTGTACGCGTCGTAGCACAGCCCCACAGCATACTTGCAACTTCGAGAAACTCTCTGTGGTACTCGTTCTGGTAAGAAGATAAAGCGCGGCGTTGAGTTTCGCCACTCTCAACACATAATGCCTCAAATTGAGCAGAACAGTGTGTCTTAACATACGTTTTCTCCGCCTACTCTGCTTATATGCAGGATACAGTATGAACATTGAGTTTGGACGACTAACAAAACAAAATAACAAATTCGAATTTATTATTATTTTATAACAAAATTTTGCTTTCGCCAAAATACTTATATAAATAATCATTTTAATTTATTTCAGATTTTGAAAGGAGCGTACAGTTACTATACATTGTTGAGTCAGTCTGAAGAAGATTAATTTAAAGTGTAAACAGTAGGTTACAATGCAACAGTATTTTGCTTTTAGTGTAATTCAAATGGAAGCTTTATAGTGAATATCTAGAATAATTCAAATGTTCATAATACTTATTTTAATGGCACACTTCATCTTCGCCCATACATTGTTGGTAATTTCCCGTTCCTGTAGCAACTTCGAGGAATCTTCTCTTAGTGCTCCCCTAAATTCCCTAACTCGCCTATTAACCAAACTTCAATTTTCTAAATCCCGCAGTTTCGTTTGTGCGTTGTTTGTTAATCACTCAGTAACGGAAAAGTTTTTTATACATATATTTTAGAGGAACCATTATAACTATCGATATAAAATTATATCGTGAGCTTCAATGAACTGCAGGACTTTCCGTAGCATTTTTTTAAATAGATGACAGTGAATTTCATAGATATAAATCCATCTATCTGTATCATTATTTACAATATTTTTTTTGTCACAACTACTGCTGCTGCTACATAGCTTACTTTATTATGGACACAAGTTAAATACGTCTACATCATAGTATACTACTAATTTGTATCTATAAAGGAGTCTATCGGGGCGCAGTGGCACAAGCATGGTAAACGTACTGTAAACGCGCTGGTTGTAGGTTCGATTCCCACGCGGGGAAAAAAATATTTAATCTTTTAATTACCTCGCTTTGGTAAGGAGGTAAAGTTAAAAGTTTGAAGTTGTGTTTCGCCACTCTACGCGAAATGACTCAAGAATTTGAATTGAAATTTGAAGAAGAACATGGAGAACGGAAGTATCGCAGTGGAAATTCTTCTAAGACGAAGCGTCTTAACATTAGGTACTCAAGATATACAGAGATGGTAAAAAAAACTCCTATAAAGGCTATCGTGGTCCAGTGGCACAAGCCTGTGTTTGTAAACGCAACAGTTGTGGTTTCGATTTAGACTCGGAGCATCGGAATGAACAAGGCAAAGCCCGATGGTGACTTCCTCCAGTTAACGCGCAATGTCTCGAAATACAATAACGTGTGTCTAACCTTCTATGCGTGAAAAAGCCTGAAGCATTTTTTATACAATATTCCTTTTTAAACAGCCTGTCTCGATATATGTATAATGTGAGGAAGCACTATCTACTTATAAGTACAACAAACAAGTACAAGATTTGCTTAAAGTTATAGTTAAGATACAAGAAATGCTTAACACTTAGATAAAATATAATAAAAGCTTTATTGTGTATTTATTTTTAAATCTACCCTTAGAGATATGTTATTTTAAAAA
>DWAP01003436.1:0-12037 GCA_018230625.1 Heliconius eleuchia
CACAACCAGTCTGTTTTACAGTCACACTTTGTGCCACTGCGCCACGACTGGCCTCTCTCTGGATAAAAATGTAAATGTTCTATAAAGCAATTTAATATCACAATGCCAAGTTTGGCACTAAGCCACTGCCATTGAGGAATGGCCAAGTATAAAATGTCCATTATGTAGCTGATGTGACTATCAAATATAATTTCTTGGCCGTAAGGTTAATGAAAACAAAATTGGCACAATTTCTGCCAAGATATATTAAGAAGATCAGACAATCTTAGTCATATTATAGGGTAATTTGTTAGAAACATGGATGTGGTACCTTACATGCTTTTTCTTAAAATGAAGACACATATTTATGACGAATTATATATATTATATAGTATATATTATATAGTTTTTAAAAATATTCGTTCAGATTCGGGCTAAGAATACATTTACAATTGCTATTGCTGACGAGCCAAATTTCAGGGAAAAATCTTATGATTTTTAGAAATTTTGATTTTTTTATGGCTGTAAAAGACAGGAGACCACCAAATATTAAATAAAGTTCACTTTCATATTTTTGTGTTACTGACAAAAGTTTACTTTTTAAGTACGAAACCCTAAAAACAAGACTACAAATAATCTCAAGAAGCGTACATTTCATCTTTTTTGCGTATCTTCTATGTCACAATATTTTTAGGAAAATACCACCTTTTGTAGGCGTAAGAAAAAGAAAAAGGTCGCCATCACGCACGAGAAATGCTCTATTCAAAAACAGACGGACGGGAGAACGACGTGATTTCTGAGGACCGTAAGATATTGTTGAGTAAGTGAATGTTAAATATTTGTTTAATATAAACTTTTTTAGTAAATAGCCTCAAAAATAGCGATACTGGCAGTAGAAATTAATTTTTTACGCCTTCGTATGTGTAGGTAAGCCATAATAAGATTTTTAGTGTTCATGATTTTTAAATATTTTAATTGGAACAATTTTAGCCCCATCATTTTACAATTGTTTAAGTTACGGAAAGCAGTAAAGAGCTCAAAACGACTGGTTTTCCACAATATATTTCCAAATAACAAAATATGTATACGCAATTAATCCAGAATAAAATAAGTTCATTTAAAATGTAGACAAGTCTTAAATAACCTATTCAACGCAGATGTTAGGAATTGGAATTTCGCGGAATAATACTGTTCTCGAAAAGGTAATAGAAAATGATAGAAAAAGTTCTACAACACAAAATTATATCAATTGACAAACTAGAAACCAACCAGTAAATGACCAAAAAGAAAAATTATCAATCTCAATTATTATTGAGGCCAGTCGTGGCGCAGCGGCACGAATTGTGACTGTAAAACCACAGTCACAATTCTGTAAAACCTGTAAAACCACAGTGGTTGTGGGTTCGATCCCCATTCGAGGAGATGAAATATTTATTTAAATTAATGTTTCAATTTCTTCGCTCTTGTGTAGAGAGGCAAAGCGAAGCGGTGAGTTCCGCCACTCAACACGCAATGCCTCCAGAACTCTCCGGAAAGTGGGAAACGGAGTGTTTTAACACTAGATTTTCTCTGCCTACTCTGCTGTGTGAGATGCGAGATACAGTGTAAAGCTGATTTTTTTTATTATTATTTTTAATGGTTTCTTATTTATCCAAAATAAAAATTAAAAAATTATTACGTGATATAAATATTTTAAAAAATCCTAAGCTGTTTATTACAGGGCTACCGTATTACCAGCGGAAACGCCGCTCATTACTCTATTCCGCCGTCTCGACTGCTAAAGTGACTCTCAGGGAAAAATTCTTCATACCTACAAGCACTTTCAAGTCCCCGACGACGACGACCGAGAAAATTACAGGTTCAATCTTATTATAGAATTTTGCTAAATTAAATAATAATAATATAAAAAAATAAAACAGATAAACGATAATGAAAATGTCGTTCCACAGAATCGTTGTATTATATTGTTAGTATTAAATAATAGTGACTATATACATAAATATAGTTTTGGGTTCAATTTCCAATAGGAAGAAACATTTATATACGTTAAATATTATTATATTTCCACACTGCGGTGTTGGTTTGCGCTGTTCACCATTCTCTTTCTAACATAATAAGAGATGGGTGATAATGAAAAAGCTGCAAAAAAAGACAGAATTAAATATCACTATCATTTTCCAGTCCCGTAAGACCTGTTTGTTACCTTTAGTATGTTTTTTTTTTATTAAAAGACCTGGCAAACGAGCGTTCGGGTCACCTGATGGTAAGTGACTACCGCCGGCCCCGTGCAACACCAGAGGAGCTACAGGCGCTCTACCACACGTACTTTAGTCGCCTCTTGCGACACCACCAGTACCGGGATGATCCTATTCTAGGCCGGGACCACACGGCAAAAAGTATGTAGTGTATGTATGTTTGTATATATATGCAGTTTTTGTACACGTACCATGCGAAAGCAAAGCTAAAGAATTACAAATAAACTTACTATTAAATAAAAACAAAAAATTACTAACACTCTTGCATATCTGGCACTTCGATGGCATCTACTGTGAACATTTTTTTATTCTGTTGACCTGGAAATGTGCACAACAAAAAAAATATAAAACACTAGCAACTACAATTAAAAAAAAACTTTAAAAAAACATATTTTTCTAATTCTATAATACATATTACATATTTGATAAAGATTCTAATTGATGATAAGCAAAATAACTATTATTCTACACTATTCAAAATAAGGCAAGCACTCGTGGGAGTACCTAGAGATATTTTCACGACGTTTTGAACTAATCTTTTTGTATAAAGGTTTATTTTTTCAAAAAAAATATATGTACGCATTAGTAAGAACCTGCCTTTATTCATCACTATAACCTATTATCATCAAATAAACCATAATTTTTCTAAGATCTAAACACATTCTACTTCTACAAAATTATTTTCACTACACAATACTATACATAAATAATTATTTTCAGGTAAACTACACATAAAAAAACTTACCATTTCCTACTCCAGCCGGTTGATCCTCAGTGGGAGTGCCGCCGGTCGACGCGGGCCTACTATCCGCTCCACCGGTGGCACTGTTAAAGAAAAATACAATTATAGGGAAATGCTAAATAAAACCTCAATCTATATATCTAAAAAAATATATAAAAAAATTGTGAAACAAAAGAAAAATGCAAAGAAAACCATTGAAATTTTATTGTAGGTATATCAAATGATTTTTAGATATCTACATTTTTTTGTAATTTCTTATATTGCCTAACTGAGAATTAAAAGTTCATTGAGTTCATTGAGTTTGTCATTGGAGGTTGCGATACTTTCGATTGATATTAAAAATTTACAAAAATTACTAAAATATCGTACAAACGTTACAGATTAATGTTATATAGCTGTAATATGAACAAAAAGATTTCAATAAATTTTTATCCTTGTTTCATACAAATTTCAATGATATAAGAGTGCAAGAAGCTATTCATCAGTAGTTAATTGCGACGAAAGGGCGTGGCTGTCCATTTCGAAAATTAAAAAAAAAAAAACGCTTAGAACACAATTTCTATATGTAGGTTATACATATCATATAATCATATATCATATAATCTTTAAGGCAAACATTGCAGGTACATGTAAAACAGCCCTTATAAATTAAATATTGATCCTCATAAGAATAATGTTTATTTCAAAATTATTTTTACTACAAATGTCACTCCATTCATTTTTTTAAATAATGTTAAAGAAATATTACTCTCGTTATAATCTACTATACCAGTATTTTTTTATTACCATCAACCTTGAATTTTTCTTTTTCTATTTATTTGGGTAATATTTATTAAATGTAGAAATAAATTTGAATTGAATCCTGAATCAGAAGATCATAACTATGAAACATTTTAATTTTACAAATGTCATTTCATTATATTTTATATACCTACATAATATGTGATATATCTATGTAAGCAGAGAAAGCCTAGAGTCAAGGGACTCTGTTTTTCATTTTTTGAATGAATTCAAATCATTCTAGGTTGAATGATGTTTTCTACACACAATTTGTCTCCCCGGAGCAGGGAAATGTATGTAAATATATATAAATTATTAAAATTTTACAAAACGTTTTTTTTTTTATATAAATAGTACTTAAATCATTCTACCTGTATCATAAGTAAATTAAACTTATTTAAGCTAAATAAATAATAATTAAGAGAAAGAATAACAGATAACAAATAGAACAATAGAAATATTTGAGCAATGCATAAAATAAAGGAGAAAATGTTACATTTTAAAGTGTTAAATAAGAAAGTATTTATTTGAAAAAACTAAAAGTCTATTTAATTATTATTTTTTTATATTATGCAATGCTCATTATGTAAAATGTAGTAACATTAAATGCACCAAAATGATAAAAAATGGGGATTGAGCAGAATAAATGAGTTTACTATTCTGGTGTGAATGTCTATTACTTTAGCTATAAATTGTTTCATTAAAAGGAAATAAAAATTTATTTATCTCTAATAGAATATTATAAACTATCAGTGTGTAATTATAAATTATCAAAAATGATTTAACACTACATCTATATGAAATAAATTATTGTAAATACTCCATTTCAGAATTTTGGTCCATATCATAAAATAATGTTCTATAAAGTAACATTTTTTGAGCCTTATTTCTTTCCATTTTATATGCCAATGAATAAAAGTAATAAAATTGAATTAAGATTTTCATATAAGAACAAAGTAAGAAAAGATTATGTAATATAGTGAAGAAATTTTTTTTGGGTGTGCCAATCAAAAGTCAGAATGCCAAATGTGCCATAAGCTGAGAAAATAATAAAATTTATGATAAAAAGCTTTAATTTAACACTATTTTAGTTTGCTATAATAGATTTTCTGTGCTAGTTTTGTGAAAAAAGACTTTTTTTTTGAAGTTCAGAAGATAGTATAATAAAATTTTATTGGTATGCTATTTCTCATCCTGTTAAATAACACTGAGATAAAAATGAATACTACAGCATTTAGAATATTGAGAATATTGATACTTTGTATTTTAATAATCTTATTGGATTAGAAATGACACACCATTTTTTTTTTGAACAATTACATAAGCAAACTCATTGCTTCTGTCAACCCCTCGTACCTATTATACCTAGAGTTATCATCATCATCTTTAGTTTCGAGCTTGGGTTCTGCAATTTCAGCAGGTTCTGGAACTGGTTCAGTTGCTTCAGATGGAGCTGCCTCATTTTTTCTAAGTCCAGGAATTGGAATTCCTGATCCAAGCCATCCAGTCATCTGTGACTTGACATTTGTTATAAGATCAAGCTTGCTGCCACCTTTTGTTGGACTGTAAAAGAATACATATATTTTAAAAAAGCTTAAAGTCAATCACCATTTCATTTTTATTATAAAATGAAATTGGAATCAATCAACCCTTTGGAATATAGCCTTCTTGCAAGTTGGCAATGAGTCAGATTTTTAACACTTGACCTAAATATCATATTTTACATTACCTATGCTGGATCAATAAGTACCTATATTATGCAACAATCGGGTTCTATGGTGTACGAAATAATAGATATTGCGCCGTCTTTTTTTAAAACGTAATATATTGCGCTACGCAACCCCCGCGAAATTCCTTTTACTTATTTGCCCAGAAAAAGTATAAAAAATTTAAACTACGAGAATAAGGACAAATAGAGCTAATTTACGCCAAAATTTATATTGTAAGTTTTAATATTTAGAGTAAACGCCAAGGAAAATGTTCTGAAAAGAAACATGTAAACAAAGAATATAAAAACCTTTGTTTTTCGCCCTCGGCCGTAGCTTCGCCCGTCGGTTCCTTTGTAGGGGTGGGCACTTCTTCATCCTGAGGCTCGCCCTTAGCCGCTCCCATCCAAGAACTGACCTGGTTAGTAAGTCCTGAAAACATTTTCACAGCCACTAGCTAGCAACTACACGGTACACAGGCACTCGTCTTACTACGCTGCAACAGATCCGCACATGACACACGCCGACGCGTCTGCAAGGCGCCCGTGGAAAGCGTGATCAGCTGAAAAACTAAATGGAACACCGCAATCGACCAGGAGGTTGGAGGAAGTTATCATTGCGCATGAAAACTTGCGCAGCTTGCGCTCTTTCGCAAATTATTTTGATGAATATATATGTACTATATAAATACAGATATATATATATATTACATATAACATACGTCAGGGTTGTGACCATTGTCTTTTTTTTATCAAAATGATGTGAACGAAACTTTTTGAAATTTAACAAACAATATTTAATCAAATATTGCTTGCATAATTTTTACAGTAATGATTATAAATAAATTAATATTAGTAAATTTATTTAAATAATATGTTATAAGAATCCAATGCATGAAACGAAACAAGCGACTTATAATGTTGAATAAGAACTTGAGAGGTGACCATAGACAATTTATTGATAAACTGACACCTGAACTGACAAAAACGTAAAAACTGTGACGTTTTCGTAGGAGTTATTTGTATTATCAGTTTTTTGTTTTTCCTGATGTGATTCAGAAATATTTTCTATTTTTTCAATACCCAATGTAATGATTGGCGTCCTAGTGACTTAAATAACTTCTTATTTCGTTATATAGCTGTGAGTGTGGACTATTGCTAAAATGACAGAGACGCGTCGTTCACAACTCCATCTGGGGAAATGTATTGAAGATTTGGACAAATTACACAATGTACTTGATTTAAAATCCAAAAGAGCCGCTATGTATGTATTCTCAATTTTTTATATGATTTTTTACGAGAACATACAAGATAATCATTAAATTGGTTACAGGTTATGCAAAACGGCACAAAAGCTCTTCGAAACTGCCGAGGAGGCTCGAGAAAAGGGTGACGAAGAATATTCCTATGTACAATATATGAAATATCTTCGGATAGTGGCATTTATAAGCAAGGACAAGGATTATTTAAAAGACAAAACCTATTTCAATAATATGCTTGGCATAAAAAATCCAAACAAGGCATTAGATGCTGCTGAAAAATTAAAAAATAGCTTAATTATTAGGTAACATTCTTTAATAATTGTGCTTCCCAATTCAATTTCATTTATAATTTACATTGTACACAGAGACAAATTTGTGTTTTATTTTGGTTTTCTAGATATAAGAAGGAAGAAGAACATCAGCGCTTACAAGATATTAAGGAACATGAATTAATGAAGAAGAAAATTGATGAGAATAGGAAGAAAGCAATGGAAACCATTACCATGTTTGAACCAGACCCTTTTGGACTTCCAGGTACATTATAATAATACTTATAAAAATTTACACTATTCTAAAATAGGCTTCATGCATTACCAAGACTCCAATTTCTGCCTGAATTTGTGATATTTCCTGTTGATTTGCACAAGTCAATCCTGTGCCAAAGGTAGATTTTATTTTTAAATAGTATTCAAAAATAAAATCTAAGAATATGCAATAATAAAATTGAAATATAGTACTTAAAATTATTTGTATTGTTTGTTTTGTTTTAGTTAATACTATATATCATAGAGCATGAATCACAATTAGTTAAAAAAATATATAGATAGGATTGAAAGCTCAAATTCAAGATAGGGTTCAAAGCAAAATTCAAATGCTCTAATAGTCCAATAATGCTTCTGGTTATCTATATATATATATACAACATGAGTGTTGGAGAATTGATTTCCATCTGAAGGTATAAGTTGTTTTCATTTCCTGGAGAAAGACAAATCATAGTTATGCCACTTAACATGTAAAATTTGGAAAATTGGTTCCTTTTTGGATTGGATTCCAGAGAGGCATTGAGCAAAAAACAACTACTTAAAGCCCTTAAAAATTTTTGTAGTATGGCAATGTAAGTTAATAAATATGATTATGTAAAGAAGCCATGAATGTGCACCATATCTTTATTGAATGTACGGAAATTTAATTTTAAAATGCACTATTGAGGCATAGTTAAGAAGTGTATAAAAGTTACTTCTTAACTGTGTCTAAAATGCACAAAGTAATTGTGGTTCAATTCTCACAGTATGTTATATTTGATTTTTTTTCATTTCCTTGCATATTTTTTTTCGGTTTTAAAGAAAAGGCTGAATATATTAATTTAAGCTAATAATAAATAATGATATATACTTTATTATACAACTAGCGGCTCACCAGCAGCTTCGCCCGCTTAAACTACATGATAATTGATTCAATAAACAGAATTGTCAAACTAAAATGACTTCTAATATGATTTTTTATTACTTTAATCTGTAATATTCTAATATGATTATTTTTCATTATAATCCTTTTCTTCTTTTAGGTCCTGATGATGTGACAATCAAAAGTGAGCAGCTCTACACAATATTGAAGAGTAGTAAACTGAAAGTGATGATAATGGACGCAAGATCAGGCAAGGATTATATAGAGTCTCATATTAATCACCCAGCTTGTATCAGTGTGCCAGAGGAATGTATTTCGCCAGGGTAAGTGCCTTCACACTGCCCGCATATACCATATTAAGTTTCAATTGGAACCAGTAGGAATTAAAAATCCTTTTGTGGAATAGTTCATTCATTGACAAAAAGAAAAACTACTGCCATGGATTAACATTCTATTGATTGACGGTGCCAGTTAAACTTTTGAAACATTAGGTCTTTTTTTATCTGCTTATTCAGCACAATGGAAGGTAGGGGAAGTACGTGTTCAGTGGTAGAACTGAACGTCGCGCTTTGCCACTACACCAAAGCGAAGAAATGAAAATACACATTTAAATAAATATTTCACTTTCTCGAGTGGGGATTGAACTTGTTAGCAGTAGCGTTTACAGTCACACACTGGAGCCCCTGCACCTCAACTGGCCTTCTGGCTATTTTTGTCTATTATTAAATATCCACATAATCTTTACAGACAATCAGCGAATGTTCTAGAAAGCAACCTCCCATTACCATCAAAGCCAATATGGGCAGAAAGGGCCTCAATGGACCTGATAGTGATGTTGGACTGGAGCAGTACAGCTGTCATACCTGGGAAGACATTGCATTTGCTGAAGACTATTTTACTTAAGGTAAAATATTAAAATTTAGAGGAAAAAAATCTCTGATATTCTACACTTAGGAACGAAAAATACTTTTTTTTCCTAAATATATTCCGCTATATTGAAACAAATTTTATCGCACTATAAATTTTCGGTAGTAGAATTTGTACAAGCGGTCCAACCAATCAAGCTATCCTTTTTTTTATTTTCATGGCATAAAAATATTAAACAGCATTTATTAATGCCATTTATCAATCTTTTATTAATATAAAAAGATAAAATAGTAGAACTCCAAATATATGTATCTAATTTAAAATGGTTAAGCAAAAATATTTTTATTATAAACATGGCTTATATCGGAAATTAAATATTTAATATTGTATTAATATTATTCACTATTTGTTCTTCTTCCAATTTAATATTCTATAGAAATATTCTGACATGCGTGATTGAAACGAAACTTTAGTATGAATGCTCTCATTGTTTCTTATAAAAAAATATTTTTAACAGATTGCGATCGGACCGAGAACGAACCGTGACTAAACAAAACAGTGTGAATCATTCTTTATTTACCTATTTTACAATGTCGTGTGCTAGTCGGGACGGACAAGGAGAAAGATTAAAAAAAATTATAGTCTTATGCGTATAGGTTTTTTATAGCTTCACGTTGTATCACGCATATAGCATGGTCGGCAGAGGGAACTAAGTGTTACAACACCCCGTTTTCCACTCGTCGAATTTTTGAAGTATTGCGTGTTAAGCGGTGAAACTCGACGCCGCACTGTGTTATTTTACCAGAGCGAGGAAATAAAAATATTAACTTAATAATATTGCCCTAAATAGAAACTCAACCCGTTGTGTTCAGACATTCGCTTGTGCCTATTATAATAATATTTTATATTAAATGAATCTATAATATCATTCCAGTGGGACGTAAAAGTGCACTATGCCAGACAACCAGTGGCCCTCCATGGAGGGTACGAGGACTGGTTGCTCAAGTACCCCGCCTTCACCACCAACCCTCAAGCCGTACCACCCTCGCAGGAGAGCGACTTGGATGATGTTATGTTGGGTAATAAACAAACAAAAGTTCTCTTCCCTATACAAAAAATGCAATACAGTTATCTTTAATAATAAAAGTTGTTGGGTAAAATGTAAGAAATAAAGGGTCATGGTCCTCATTAATAGCATTTACGACTTCCTTACCCCTAAATCCCTATCGTCCGATACGTATGTAGGGTGAAAACTAGAGATGTGTCAGCTAGTCTGTAAAGAACGTCGGTTATACTGCTTCTCTCTTACTTTGTATTTATTTGTCAATAAAATGTATAGTGCTGTCGGCAAATATGGCTGCCCTGATTCGCGATTGTGTCGAGGCAAAGCGCGGCGTTGAGCTCCGCCACTCAACCCGCAATGCTTCCAGAATTCGGCGGAAAGTGGGGAACAGGAGTGTTCACGTAGGTTCACTTAACACTAGGTTCCCTTTGCCTACCCTGCTGTGTGCGGGATTTGATTATTTGATTTTTATTTATTTTATTCTGACTACGGAAATGTATCCTCATATATATCCATGTAATTTAAAAAAAACCTAAAATTATAATAATTACTATTTTCCAGGTGGCATTGATTATCCTAATTTCTCAGACTTGAGTCCTCCACCGGTGACCGTCAACAGAGCCGTGAAGCCCGGAGAGCCCCTTGTAGACAGAAGTAGTAAGGTTTGTATAAAAATATATACATTTTAATTGAAAATTAAAAATACTTAAGTACATTACAACATTTTTGATTAAATGGTCCTTATTATTTTGATATATTTTGAAATTTAAAACACCTCATTCCTCATTCTCGCCCAATTTTCGGGACACTGTTGGGTGATGAAATTCGATGCCGCGTTTTGTTCTTATAGAGACGTTGTCGCACTGCTCTAAATTTTCTGACATTTTAACTATATATTTTTTATGACTTACCACACCGAGAAGTTTGACTCTGCTAGTGAACATGTAATATCCCAAAGTGTCTTAACACTAGTTTCTCCATAAATGTAGATTTACATAAGAAATTTGTGAGAATGGACGTTTGTTCTGGTTTCACGCAAAAAATACTGCATTGATTTAGATGAAACTTAACAGCGATTATCGTTTACACATCAGAACAACACACATTCCAAAATTTATATAAACATTTTACATAAT
The DNA here is from genome assembly GCA_018230625.1 of Heliconius eleuchia. Lineage (NCBI taxonomy): Eukaryota > Metazoa > Arthropoda > Insecta > Lepidoptera > Nymphalidae > Heliconius > Heliconius eleuchia. The sequence continues at coordinate 11,194 of DWAP01003436.1, forward strand.
GTGGCTGCCGCAGTTAGGTCGCTAATAATATATAAAAAATAAAACAATGAATAAACAAAAATACTGTTATTTGCAGACTGCCGCAGTTCATCTCTACGAGGAAAGAGCTAAAAGTATGCAGAACATTCTGGAACAGCAGGAACGTATCGCCGATACGTCATTGACACTAGAAATGCAACGACTCGAAGCTGAACAGGTGATTTATTGATTTTTTTATATACATTTAAATCTGGCTTAAAATTTAAAGGAAATTTCTGAGTTTATAATTGTTTAGTAAAATATTTTAGTTTTTTTTATCTGTTTATAAAACTTAAGCTTGAAATATGATGATTCTTAAGTAAGCTGTACTTAAGAAATTGAATTTATAAATAGAAATGGTTATTTTTTTCTTCATCGGTGTCAGTTATAAATGGAAGTGTAACTATGATGTATAATAACATTAATATAGTTATATAATATAACTAACATTGCTGGTCCACCGTAACACGGTAGAACGATGTTATTTTGTGCACACAATCATCTACAATCTCAATCTCACTTGAATGTTTATATTTAAATTATTTCTATTTCTCCATTTTGGTAAGAGTTTGACAAAGCAATAATTGATATTAAAATAAACTGATCATAGTCCTGTCCAAAATCTTTTTGTTAGATATTTTTTTAAATATATTGTTGTAATTGTGCGGCAGGACTGGGAGAAAGTCCGTCAACAACGGGAAACGGAGCAACGGGACGAGATGCGCTCCGTGTACCAGCTGCGCGAGCACGAGATCATCTCGCAGCTCATGCAGCTCGAGAGCAAGCAGTACGACATGGTGTGTACACATACATACACACACACACA
>DWAP01003437.1:0-12035 GCA_018230625.1 Heliconius eleuchia
CGAACCCACAACTAGTCGATTTACAGGCACACTTTGTGCCCCTGCGCCACGACTGGCCTCTTTTGGACATTTATTTATATTTATATAATTTTCCAAACAAAATCAACGCACAAAAATAAGATTTTTTTATACTAAATAAATAAGTATATACAATTTTTTTATACTATATTAAAAATATAGCAGAAAAAACTACAGTAGAAATTTAATTTCTTTCACATTCATTCCATGAACTATCATGAAGTGGTAGAAACTTATGAAAGTTGTGGTGTTACCTAACTTTGTAGTCACAAAGCTCCGAGTTTAGCAAACAGCTTTTTATAGCTGTTAATGTTAGTTCTAGACTTCGATGCGAGCGACCTATATTTTTATATTTAAACTTTTTAATATTATGTTATATTTTTTAATTGATGATAACTTCGTTTAAGTTTATCTTTTCTCTTAATTTAGCTTCACGCTGTATCACGCATTTATTGAGGTAGGTAGAGGGAACCTTTGAGAGGGAATTGAACTCACAATCTTCGCGTTTACAGTCAGAGTCTGTGCTCCACTGCGACGACCTGTGGCGGCGAATAATAATAATAACCTAACTTAATAACTTTACCTAAACCAAGTTGGATATAAATGAGAATTAAAATTAAATTAACTTCACTCTGTTTTCCTCACACAGCAGGGTAGGCAGAGGGACTAGGTTAAGACATTCCGTTCCCCACAAGGCCACTGGTGGCGCGGAGGCACAAAGTATGACTGCAAACGCAACTGGTTGTGGGTTCGATCTTCTATCGAGGAATAAAATATTTATTTAAATTTATATTTCCATTTCTTCGCTCTAGAGCCGAGGCAAAGCGCGGTGTTGAGCAATGCCTCCATTCCCCAAATGGGGAACGGAGTGGGGTTGACTTATATCTATATTATAATACAATTTCTAGTCGAATTCAAACCGACAACTACTACCAACCACTTCTAACCTAATACAAATTCCAACCAAACAACGTACAAATCCCAATTCGTACAAATCTAAAAAGATAACACTCCATATCCTCCTACATCATACACTCGATCTAAATTTTGATAACAATAACTAAAACTAACATTTCATACTTTAATGGCACATTGACTTATCACAAAATCGGGAATCCAATCCAAATTTCATCCTTATTTCTATAACCACAAAATCGAAAACCGCCCGCAACCAGTCAAGTTGCTCTCGATTAAGCTCTGAGGATTGTAACAACCGTAAGTACATACAACAAAAGAACAACACAACGCTAGTGGAAGCTATTTCATTTTTCGTATCGTGGAAGAAAGCGAATCACTTCAGTGAGTTCCATTAGCAGCCTGTCACGGCGCTCAAAAGAGGAATGAAAAAAGGCAGGAATTGTGAAAAAGTTCGTGATATACATCTGTTGTTAACGGTTTCGGGCGACTAATGTACGATTCGACGACCCACATTCTGATGTTTTTTTTATATCTCTCTATTGTTAATATGTGGAATTTGTTAGTATTTTTTTTGTTTTGTGGCAGGAAAGCGTCAGTGGCGTGGTTGGTGGAAGAGTTGAATTTCACACAGGGAAAACCAGACCAACGTAGAGTAAATATTATGAGGCCTTCATAGCGCAGCAGCACCGTGACTGACTGTAAGCCCGACGCTTGTGGGTTTTATTACCAGTCGAGGAAATAAATGATTTTCATTATATCACCTCGCTCGCACCGATAATACAAATCGTATCATTGAATTCAAGACGTAATATTTCAGACATTCTTCTTCTTCTTTCTTCTTCCGCCTACTTCATCTATGCTCGAGATAAAGCATGATAAAGCAAGATAAAATGATAAAAAAATATGATTATGTTTATGTGTTGTGTTCTTGTCAATTAATTTATAGAAAATACTTCAAAGGAAAAACTAGAAGAATCCTTCCGAATTAGATTAAGTAAAGAGGATAGTTCTAAATGGGTCCGTCAACCTTACACTTGGCTTCCAATCCTAAGCACTGCTCTGAAGTCATCACTGCAACGTGATAGGCTCGGGCCTGCACAAATTCTTCTCTAGCACGTTGCCTTATAGAACAGGAAATATTTGCTTAAAAGAAAGCTGAATCCTGATTAGTTTTCAAGACGACATCAGATATTATATAGATAAGGCCTATTATATGTAGACCATATGATTTTATGTTTTCAAAGCTAATCAACCATTTCCAACATGTATAAGCCAACACACATACTTAATACAAATATATATTTTTGCGGAATTTGAACCCATGCCCCCTGGAAACCATCCAATCACTGTGGCAACTAAGCAAGACGTTCTCATTATACTAATCAAAATTCTTATACTCTTGTTACAACGTATTTATGTTGTTAGCATCTCTGTTGTGGGATTTTTACAAATGTCCGATATCCAAAAATAAAAGCTTAGAATTATCATTTTGTAAAAAAAATGTTTTTTTTTTATAACTTATTATATATATACTTTTTTAGAAAACGTGTTATTTGAACGTAACGGGATTTGATCCTGTGCTTCTTTTAAACAATCCAAAACGTATTAGAATACCTACTAAAATGCTAACAACAAATAAATTGTAACAAGCGTATAAAAAATTCAACCATTAAATTCACATACATACAAACAATTCTATACATACATAAATACTAAGAAAATTTTCCAACATAATATTAAAAATGACCACGTATTTTATAAATTGTCCTTCAAAATGCTTTCGTTTAGGAAATTTTGTTGAACCGGTGAGCAATATGAAATCTGCGACGGCCCACGACGCTACAGATACGACGGTGGAAGGAATTTAATATCTAACCAAGTAAGCATCGATTTTAGAATTTTTGCAAAAGTGATATGTACATTTTTAAGATTTTTTTTGAGATTTAACTTCCAAATGTATTTTCCGTTTACTCATACGGTGAAAAATTCTAAGCCTTAGATAGTGGATATTTAATGCGTAGAGACAGTCGTGGCGCAGCGGCAAAGCCTCCATAAACGCGATATTTGTGGGTTGGATTCTCTCTTGGTGGAATGAATTATCTTTATTTCCTCGGTCTAGTAAGAAGATAAAGCTCGGTGTTGAGTTTCATCACTTAACATGCAAATGTCTTGAAAAGTGGGCGGGAATTAAAAAACGAATGCCTTAACATTATGTACTTTTTGCTTTCCTTGCAATATTCGGGATATAGTATAAATATATATATTGTTTTAATATCGATTTCAAACGTTGTGCTTGGTTTCACCATTCTATATAGATATTGTCCCTGCTAGATAAAACATAAAGCTGAAGAGAAAATCTATCATGCTCCACAACTTTAAACACCAATACTTCCATATTTTTTTTGTACCTAAGATCGTATAAAATTTTCTCTAAAACTAAAAGTAAGGCTTAAGTAGTTAGATTCCTTAATAGGAAATACTAAGCAAGTTGCTGTGTAACTTAGAATTAATTTAAATGTACCTAGTTAGTTTTGCCAATTCTAATGATGGGTACATACCACATAGTGAGTGATAGGTGAATGGGTAAGCCTTCTTGTAACCAGTCCTTTAGAGATATCCGCTAGTGCAAATTGGTCTTCAGTAGTGAGCTACTCTAATTGTGGATTCGATTTCCGTTCGAGGAATTATTTTTTATTTATTTTTTATTTGTTTTTGACATTTTAGTTAGTATATGTGATATCTTGCAAGCCCTCCCCTTGTCCCCAGTGTGCGATTAAGCTGAAATTTGCAATATGATTTGGAAAAAATCCAGTCCATATTGCTAAAATTCTGTGTGTATATTTTACTTGCTTTTATTTGCAATTTCATTCCCTAAGACATTCAATTGACATATTTGGTTAACGATTCACGACATTTATAGCTTATAAACTTCCTCAGAAAATGGACTATACAATACAAAAATATTTTTTCAATTTACACCTGTAGTTTCTGAGATTAACGCGTTCAACCAAATAAACTCTTCAGCATTATAATATTAGTATAAATAAAAACATGTACAAAAAAGATAATTAATTCTTTAGCATATTTGAAAAATATTTGTTATAATTTCATTTGAGCTAAGAGTCACAACTCTTAAAATCCTCGTGATTAATTACCGTGATTCATGTTTAACACCTTTATTTGACTCAAAAAAATGTAAATCCAAAGTACAATAAAATTTTACTTAATATTTCATCCGGCTTTTAAAGGGTCAGACAAATTCGTTTAACACTGACAGATAAAGGCTTACATTGTTTTTTTAACCAAATGTACCTTATTGATTTAGTAAAAAGGTTTCAACCGTTTTGATTTTAAATATGTGTAATTAATTAAATGAAAGCTGGGGCCAGCGGTACAATGTCCGACTGTAAGCACGACAGTTGTCGGTTCGATTCTCACTTGATGGATTAGCAGGGTATACAGAGGAAACCTAATGCTAAGACACTCCATTACGCCGCGCTTTGTCTTGGTAGCAGAGCGACCAAATGAAAATTTCAACCTTCAGTAGAAATCAAACATCGAACACAGAACCATTTCATTCACAGTCAGGCAATTTCAAAATCAATGGTATGACTTTAAATTTTTACACAACATAATATTGTGTAAAAACATAGTTTATAGCCAAAAATATTATATTTTCAGTTTTTTCACACTGCCAGAAATACAGAACCTGGGAACCGAGTGCTACGCCACTCCATTCTCGTTAAGATACTTTTTCCACCAAATTCTTTAGGCATTAGGTGTTAAATGTCATGAATGAATGCAACGCCTTACTTTTTCTGGTTACCAGCGCTAGTCATTCCCCTGAGTCAGGGGGAGTCAGTCATATTAATATATCCTATAACTCATTAATCAAACAAACTAACAATAAATAAAACAAATACCCAACATACACACATCATACATCTACAGAATAATAAACTAATCACAACAACTAACTCACCCTAACAAAGCAAATAAAATTATAAATCAAAACGATCTAGACGTATATATATATATATATAGAGATGAGAATAAAAATAAAAATAAAAAAGAAATAAACTACCAAACTCGTTCAGGGCCAAACACGGCTTATTGAGATATCAAATAAAAAATCAGCGGTCGCACACCATACAGCCAACGTGGAGGGGCCAACAATAGTCGTTGATTTAACTCAAGTATATTGTGCAACGTTATTTATACACCACTGTTCCCCACTAGACGGGGCTATCCTGTTTTCTTAATATCCCCCGCAAAGATCCTAAAGGGAAGTACGTTTGAGTGAATACTTACTTTCTCGTCATCGTCCATAAGGTCCGATTTGGTCTATTCGTACTAAACACATACTAAAGTCTTTTGGCTCGAATTTACCGACGCATTTTATTAAATCGAGGAGAGGATGTATTTCTCGGAACCTTTGTTGCCTGATTGGGAATGTGCTTACAGCTATTTTGCTGTACACCTAATTTGAGCCGGCCTTTCACGGAACTTCTCCCAAAAGCACGTTACCAGTTGAGGCCAGTCATGGCGCAGCGGCACAAACCTGTGACTATAAACGCGACAGGTTGTGGGTTCGATTACCGTTCGGGGAGTTAAAATATTTAATATTTTTATTTTTTGGCTCTGGAATCAAGACCGGACCGGACCATTGAGTTCAGTACTAGTACTGCATTGGACGGAAAGTGGAGAGCTGAATGTCTTAACACTAGCCTCCTTGTACCTATCCTGATACATGCGGGATACAGTGTGAAGCGTGTTAAAAAATAACAAAGTTACCATCGAACACATATACACAAGTCAATTAAGCCGTTAACACCATTAAGCAATTTGGCAGCCATCATTCCAATTGTGCACCGTCGGAGTTCGACGCCATAAAATTGAATTACTTTTATTTAAACGACACTCGCTCAAATGGAAACATTTTGCGGAACACTGTCGCTAACAAACAGGCAGTCCGCAGACCAGGCCGCTTCTATTATTAATTAAAAACCAAAAACGTAACAGTTAAGCCTGTGAGCGCTGCAAAACGGAATCAAAGGAGTAATTCGAATGGAACCTCGAATCGATCGTGTATCGAGTTGGCGAGCTCTCAGCCCGACACTATTGCAATGACTAAATAAATTTCGATTTTTAAAAGCCTTTTTTTTAAATTTCGTTTCCGATTCCACGGCGAGTTTGTGAGAAAACAACGCGAAGTGAAACGAACAGCCGTTATTTTTAGCTAAAATGAAGTAGCGTTGAATTTGTCGGTTACACCATATTTCTGTTACGTTCAAACGATGGAAGGAATTTTCACTTAATTAACTTTAAAACATGTTTTAAAGTTTCATTCCATACCAAAAAAAACAAAACATTTGAACATAGCACCGCCTGGAAACCGCCCCAACGACGGTCTGACCACTAAGCCATGCATGCTTACCAAGCTATCACTCCATCTATACGTACTTATATATCCACGACAACCTCATATAAAATCAGATATCAAAAACCATTTTCAAATCAATTACGTATATATTTTTTTCCTCTCAATCACAAATTCTTTTTAACAAGTACAAAACTTCATAACTTCGAACTTTATTTTTATGTTTTAGGATATCCTTAAGCCGAGGAACTCCAGTTGAGATAACTTTATCGAAGTTTCTTTATACCTTGCTATAATCCTGTTCAATCCCGTTAATTACAGTTCCTTACTTTAAGTGATTTTACATTTAAGTTCGAGATACAAACAGTATTACAGTAGTAGTACTGTATATCCTATGAAAGAGATACTGTAGCACCATAGTTAGAGTTTAATGTAAAGTTATAATGTCTCTATATGAGACAAAGAATGGTGATCAAAGTGTCTTAGAACTAGGTCCTCTCAGCTCACTCTACTAAATGTACGAAATACACTAACAAATATATTTTTTGTTGTGATCAGCACTAAAATACGCACTCTATTATGGTCGCTATAAAACTAAACTTTTAGATTAGCAAATTGTGTATTTATAGAATTCCATCAAGAATGTCCCAAATAGATTCTTTTGACATACTAGCAATAAAAACTTTGTATTGCTTTGTTTTGTGATTAAGAGGCTATGAAAGTTGCTATGAATGAAGAGAGATACTATGAAATGATTAAACTTAAGTTTCGCTACTTGAAACTAAATTGGAAAACAGATACTAAGACTATAAATTATATTATTATAAAATAAATATATTGATAAAGGTTTTTTCGCTTCACGTTGTAACTTCCCGAACAATTCAAAGTAGGCAGTGGGAACCTGGGTACCTAGTGTTAAGACACTTCGGTTGTCTTCTTTCCGCAGAATGTTCAAGATATCGCTTACTGAGCGGCGAAATTTAACGCCACACTTTGCCTCGTTACTGAAGCGTGGAAATAAAAATATTAAATATGTCGTTCCCCTGAGCGAAACTCGAACTCACAATTATCATGTTTATATTACACGCTTGTGGAGTACACCAAAGGGTACACCACGACGACCTCAATCCTCTATTTTAGATATAATATTTTAATATCAAAAATTCCATTAAAAATAAATCGTAAAGCTACCTGACACCCCACAATAGTTTATTAAGGCAACCCTTATCAAGATGAACCTTAATAAACATAATGCTTTCAAAACCGATAGTCTTTTTTTAATATCAACTGAATAGGTTCATTTGAGGATGACCGTCCATTTTTTACACCTTTGATCATAGCGTCGCTTGTCATAAAGTAATAACAACTTAAACTATAGATATTTTTATAGCTTCATGCTCTATCTAGCATATAGAGGGCAATTTGTGTTAAGTAACTCCGTTCTTTAAGAATTGCCCCTCGAGTGGGCATCGACCGTACAACCATCAGTCAAAGGACATAATCAATAATATCTTACTAATTTGGACCTACTTAAATAATTTTGGAACACTGAAAAATCACTCAATTTTTATTAAAAATAATATTAAAAAAATATTTGAACCACTTACCTGCTTTCGATTGTTGAATTCTTGGTATCGTGTCTTAGGGTCTTCTAGGCCGAACCTGTCTGTATTTTTTTTGTAAATTTTTCTGCACCCTCCCCCTCACCTCCGCGGTTCATGCATAATTTTGAAGGAAAACTTTCGGAACCCGACTGTGTGACACCGATTTCGCAGAAATCCGCTCAGTAGAAACTGAGAAAACGGCTTCCCCGCTCTATACTCGGTAGGCAGATATAGAAAGTTGATAACGGTGAAAATTTTTATCATTGAAAAGTTTTATTTTTCGCTTATTGTCATCTTTTTGATCCAGGAAAAACCTATAAGATATATAAACTATTTATTTATTATAGACAGTCGGTGATTTTTTACATCTCTGTCTATATGTAGGATAAGACAAAATATTTTAATATTAAAAAACTATTTACAGACTTTGAAAATAAGATTTTATATACCAGCTTAAGGCGTTGCCCAGATGTTTTACACCCACAGAATAAGTGCAGTTCCTAGAGGATTCACTGATCCGAACACTTGACAGCCAGCAGAAATCCCTGAGCTGCCTGACCACCCCGTCCTGCCCCCAGAAATAGAAAGAATAGCGTGACCGAGGCCATCGTCAGTCCTTTGAAAAAACCCGAGTTTCGCGAGCATCACAGCCGAGGCCAAGACATGTCTTACAAAAGTCAAAGTCTATCTTAGCAACGTGTAACTTAAAGACTGACATAAAGGCCGTGGTCATAAGTGCCATAAAACTGGTGAAGGAGGCAGAGACCGAGAAGTGTCAGAATGGTAGTGTAATGGATTTAGAAGGTCTACACTCTGAGAGAAAAGAGAGTAACTTTAGTTTTTTATGGATAGCAGAATAATACGCAAACAGATTCTAATGAGTAAGAGACTTAACTCATAGTGGATTTGATTGCCATGAATTTTTTTTTCCAATTCTTCGCTCTGATAACAAAACAAAACGCTGCTTTGAGTTCCGCCGCTCAACACGCAATGTCTCGAAAATTGGATAAAACGAAAATTTTGACACTAGGTTCTTTCAAATATAATTAGAATTAATTTAAATATTTATATTATGTACATTGAAATGAAAAAGGTTTAAAAATATATATGAAAAAGTAATATAAAAATGAAAATTTGAAACATTTCCATTCGAACGTTTGCAACCAATTCGTTTCGTCAATACAAATACCAAATATCTATCCATCTGCATACTAGGTACTACTTAAATCGAAAAGTTACGAAAATAGATGCCTGCAGGTATGTTAGGTCATCGGAATGTATAGGGATTTTAATATAAAACGTTGCTTTGTACGTTTAGTGGTTATTATTGATATGGTTGTTGTGGGTTTATATCTTCATTAGGGTAATCTTTATATTTTTATATAGTATAAGAGTGTATAATAAAGTTATTTCTCACTGCTTCCCACGACACATTTTTAAACGACGAAACAGATTACGCTTGCGTAGACAGAGAAACTAACGACGAAACATTATTTTCTTTACTTTCGCAAGGAAGCGCTGCATTTGATGCTTTTAAGAAAATATATAAAAATTATAACGTAGCGGGATTTAAACCCGCGCCCCACTAAGTGATACGTTCTCAAAATACACAGCTGCACTTGATTTTAAAAAAATATTAATTAAAATCTTTTTTTCCTTTTTTTTTCGGTCTGCCTTCCTGTTCAAAATAAATGTATAAAAATATATATTTTAACTTCCAACATAAAACTGACGTGTGTGTGAAAAAGATATGCTTACAGAAACAACAGGCAACGTGAAAAGTGAATCTCTAGAGATCAATCATTGGCGGCGTGCCATACAAAATTGGGTTACTAAACGCCAGTTAAAGGCTATGCGAGCTACACCTACGGTTTTTATTGTAGTAGTAGAAGTAACTTGTTGAAATTGTTTTGGCACTGAAAATTTCTAAATAAAGCTTGGGAAAAACAAAAAAGAAGGGTTATATTTTTATCACGCTTGTGTGTATGTATGTATGTTTGTTTCTTTGCTCTCCTTTGTCTGTTAAACCAAGTGTAACTGAATATATTTTGTTTATGCAGCAAGTTTTTTGTTTTTTTATAATTCACTTGTGTTTAAACCAATAATTTTAAGAATTTTACAGAGTTTTGCTCTTTAAAAAATAGTCGGGAACTTGCAACGTATCGTGTGCTATACAGAACTCTAAGTTATTTTCATTTGACTACGCGGATGAAGCTGCAGTTTAAAATATAGTGTAAATAGAAAACACAAAATCCATTCAAAATAATAAATCTTATTCGAATTTGAACCGGTTCCTCATTTGATATCAAATTTGAAAGAATCCTACACATAATTTCTACTAGCACACGGTTATAAGGTCCATTAGGGTCTGCCAATTGTAAGAATTAAAGTGCAAACTGAATCAACAAATCAAATTTACTCAGCATTCTACTTGAAATGTTCAGACTTGTTATAAAGTGATTGGAAGACGTTAAAGAATTATTTTTGGGTTTTTTTTTTATATAAATCGCTTTTGGACGATAATAGCAGAAATTTAGTGTGTAGGTTCTTTAGGGATAGTAGGGATATTTCGTTAAAGAAAATCAAAAACGAAAAAATATAAATTAAGCAATGTTCAGAAAACGATAATTATTCTTAAGATTTTTACAGTGTTGTGTTGTTTTTAAAAAAAATTTAGCCGTCGTGGTGCATATGCACAACCTCGCGACATTTGTGGGTTAGTGTTCGATTTCCAACCAAGGGAATTAAATATTTAATATTTTAAATTTCTCGCTAGCTCTGATATCAAGGCAAAGTACTGCGGTGGCGCTACATGGATGCGTTCAGTTCTATCATTTGACTCGCAATGCCTCCAGAATTCGACGGTAAGTATTTTTTTCTGTTACATCTAGAAATCAAGATCAACGTTGCTCTTTATTGAGTATTCTACAGACAATATATAAGAATTAAGTTGAACTTCAAATCAACAGAGAGCAGTTTACTTCCTTAATTTAGATTTACATTACTATATACAAGTATAAGTATGATATAAAATCTTTTTTTTAATATTATATTTATATTTTTCTAACTTCAGGTACGTAATTTGCTGCATATAGCAGGGTAGGCAGAGGAAATCCAGTTTTATGATACCCAGGTACCCAGAAGTGATAATCGAACCTGTAACCATTGCGTCTACTAAATTGCGTCTAAACTGGCTTTTTTAACTATCGGGATTAATCTAAAAATAGCATAATATTCCTTAGGGACTATAGCAGTAGTTTATGCTAATCAGTAATTGAAAATGTACATAATACATAATAGAGATAATAGAGCATACTTTGTAATATTTTGAGCACTTTTAAAATGTTATTTCACAATTAAGAAAGAGAAGCAATGTTTAAAAACGTAAAAAAATATACGTAGCGGGATTTGAACCCACACCCCTTGGAAACTCTCCAATATTCCATAGTTCAACATTTTACTCTAAAAAACGAATACCAGAGCACAGGCAAAGATAGAAAAAAAATAGTAAATGTCCAAAATATTTAGGCATTTGAATAATTTTAAATATTCACCGTAGGTGTGTTCAACTTGAATTATACGCTTGAGTTCCAAGACAGGCGTTAAGATGAGAGATTACTACGGCGTGTCATATTTCATTTGGTCAGATTTACGAGGACGCGTGGTCTCTTGGAATTATTGTTGTTATAATATTGTATTTAAATATTATATTATATTAGTCGTGACGCAGGGGACAAGGGTAACTGTGACGCGACGGTTGTGGGTTCGATCTCCACTCGAGAGAAAGAATTATTATTTATCAATATTATCATTTATTTGCTCTGGCTGCAAGGCTAAAGCCGGGTGTTGACTTTCGCCACTTAACATGCACATTTATAATTGTCAAAAGTGACTATCACAAAGTCCCACGTCTCATGGGTTACATTGAATCGATTAACGTACTATAATTTAACTGATAACACTCCCTGATAGATTATAAAAATAGACAACTATTTTTATTGCTTTAACCTGTATCTGAAATTACATCTTTTTAATTAATAACAGAAACAAATGTGTATTACTATATAATAACTTTGAATTGAAGAAATATATATATATATATGTATATATATATA